>OU696591.1:2042500-2050000 GCA_916048095.2 Sacculina carcini | reverse complement strand
TTACTTTTACCTTTACCTTCACGCACCATCACACAAGTAAACATAACTACCTTCACACCATATTAAGGCACGCTAACATACCTTGAAAAAGTCTCAATTAATATACGTCATAAATCCTTGACCCGTTTGATTAACACTTTACACGCAATGAAATTCAATTTGAACACCACAATATTCACTATATACCCTATATTCACTAAATACCCGCCACAATATTCACTGTGTGTGTATGTGTGTGTTCATACGTTTATTTGTCAACACATCATTTATACAGGCGATTCACATGATAAAAAAACAATGTTGACTATGCCCTTTAAGCCTGGGGCTTCTTTTGGGCATATGGATTTGAACAAATTCAGTTTCAACAAATTCAAATTCTTTTGGGCATATGGATTTGAACAAATTCAGGGTTCAGTAATACATGTCATAATGTTATGTTACATATCTTACATGGTATGTGTGTATGTGTATGTGTTGATGCAGAACTAAATAACGATATATCTCTGTTAATAGCATACAGAGAGAGAGAGAGCGTGTGAGATGACTGACCGCATCAAACAGAGGATGTGAGGCGGGTGGCTCGGGAAATATGTCGTATAATGTACTGATATAAGTGATCAGGGACTTCTCGTCTGGTTCGTTGGTGTCCACATCTGTAACATGAACAAACAAACACACACAAACAAACACACACATTTCAATTTGTTTATTAAACCATGCATATAGCGCAATTCACACGCATTAAGTCCCTAATGTGCTTCACAAAAACACACACAAACCCATCCCGGCCGCAGGGGCCCGAGTGTTGAAGGGCCCGAGTGTTGAGGGGCCCGAGTGTTGAGGGGCCCGAGTGTTGAGGGGCCCGAGTGTTGAGGGGCCCGAGTGTTGAGGGGCCCGAGTGTTGAGGGGCCCGAGTGTTGAGGGGCCCGAGTGTTAAGGGACCCGAGTGTTAAGGGGCCCGAGTGTTGAGGGGCCCGAGTGTTAAGGGACCCGAGTGTTAAGGGGCCCGAGTGTTGAGGGGCCCGAGTGTTAAGGGGCCCGAGTGTTGAGGGGCCCGAGTGTTGAGGGGCCCGAGTGTTGAGGGGCCCGAGTGTTGAGGGGCCCGAGTGTTGAGGGGCCCGAGTGTTGAGGGGCCCGAGTGTTGAGGGGCCCGAGTGTTGAGGGGCCCGAGTGTTGAAGGGCCCGAGTGTTGAGAGGCCCGAGTGTTGAGGGGCCCGAGTGTTGAAGGGCCCGAGAGATGAAGGGCCCGAGTGTTGAAGGGCCCCTTTGCCTCACGCATGATGATAAAACTAATCATAAAGTAGCGCATAAAAGTGTCAAGTTAAATGAAGATCGAGGGACTGACATATCGGATGAGGGATCGGATTTCTAACATAATGGTGCTTCATTTATAATGGGGGACCCTCAGTATTACTTTGACATAAGACCTCGCACCGGCTCTGAAAGAACGGAATCTGCTAGAGTAGCCGCATTCTTCACATACACTCTCACTCACACACACACACACACACACACACATACAAACATGTACATAATACACCTAAGTGTGGGCGTGGTCCAATGATTTATTTGTATGCGCGTATGTGAATGAAAAGTGTCGGTACATGATGATTGAAAGAGAGAGTAGAATAAAAGAGAGAAGTATAGAAAAAAGAGCATGAGAGTGCAGCTGATAAACACCGGAAATACACACATACACATACACACACAGACAGGCATACAAACAAACAGGAATGCACGCACATTGTTACACACAACTACGCACAACGCCTACACACACGCACACACACACACACACATTGCAATACATAGATAAGCCATCCATCGTGTCACCTTCAGTTATACGAGCGAGTGAACGAGGTGAAACCACCACAACACACGCACAATCAACAACATAATAAATATAATATAATATTTTTCCTCAATAAAAGATTTACTTTTCAAACTCGCTTTCTCTCTACATCTTTCAGGCGCTTCCAGTACACATGGGGTCACCGCAGGGTGGTAATAGTGCACTTGTACTCTTCCCATGCTACTGGATTTACCTGTAATTAATAATAATAAAAATAATGTCAAGATATCAAATGTTTGCTAGCTTGCACAACAGAGCTTGCGGTTGCCACAAAACAAACCAACCTCTAATAATGCTCCAACAACTCACTTCACCCGATAATATCAAGTATCCTGGTAGAAGTCAACATATTGAGTTCACTGTTAGTGTCCGTGATATTGAAAGTGAGGATCTTCCAATTTATCACCAATTTACTGGCTACTGTATGGTCCACGGGGAAGCCAGACCATTGAATCCAGCCCGCCAAGTCCTATCAAGTCATCTATCAAGTCATCTATCAAGTCATCTATCATCTATCACCTATCAAACAAATATCAAGTCAAAACATCAGTTTTCGCACATTAAATCGTGATTAGAAGGCTGACGTTCTACCTGTTAGCTGTATGTTCAAGCCATTACCGAGTAATCTGTAACAGCTTGTGAAAAACGAACAAATTCTTGTAAAACGGACGTTCAGCCTCCTTGTAGTAAGTCTTTGCTCATCACTGTACTAAGATATGCAAACGTCACATACATACACACGCACGCACGCACACACACACCGACACACGCGTGCACATGCACATGCAGACAAACATACACGACCACCCGGGGTCGATCTACGCTGTTGACCCGGATATACACTCACATACACAGGAAGCGACCAACACACACACACGCACACGCACACGCACACGCACACGTATACGGCAGCACGTATGATGGTGAGCAACAAAGCTAGCCCCCAAACAGTTGAGACACTGCACCGTTTGGGAGCACGTGTGTATGTGTGTTTATTGTTTATTGTTTATTGAGTTTATTGCCAATTCCATCAAACAATAACATTGCAAAATTCAACACAAAACATTAGGCTAGTGCCTGTCAAGCGGACTTTTAGACAGGCATTGATAAATAATTGAACGTGATACAGCGAAATATTGTCAAACGTTAACAGTTAACATAAACAGATAAAATAAACGGACACATTTAGACACACAAAAAATTATCCACATATATCATCACCTATATAACCATTCATACCATAATAATCTCGCTTATGTAGCCATAAATTCACAACTTTCATATACATTTAATCAAAGTGAAAAAAGAGACAAAATGGGGAAAGTGACAAAATTCCCGACGTTTATCGCATATTTGCTAGCACATTAAAATTTATATTTCCTCACACGAAAGCCACACATATATATTTTCACACCAAATACCCCCAGCAGCATGCACTTACATACATACAATCACCTTCGTACGTACACATACGCAAATACGCGTGCAACAATAACATACACAACAACAATAACACACACAAGCACTTAATCTCACGTACAGGACAAATTATATTATTATAAGACAATATCAAGGCGGAAAGAAAGACGCAACTCAATACCCAACAACATACCCAATGTTCCAATTAACTTGCTATACCCAGATTTGTCACTCTCCGCTCTGCAAAGTATAGAGGTGTTTTTTAATATATCGTTTGAATGTGTCAACTGACATGAAGTAGCATTGGGATTTTATCCAGTTGGGTAAGGAGTTCCAAACTTCTGGTCCACGATATATAATAGAGTTTTTATACAGTGATGTTCTGTAGCTCGGAATTTTTAAGTCAAGGTTGTTCCTTCTCGTGGATTGTTGATGCCTCTGTACGTGAAATATACTTTCGTTACACTTCATTGATCTGAACACCCTTAGTAATAGGAAAAATTTGTGTACATACTTCATTTTGAGTACTTTAAGTTCACTAAATACTTTTTTGGTAGTTTCTGCTCTTCTCATGAACGACATTATCCGTAGCATGCGCTTTTGTACAACACTCAATTTTTCTGTAAATGAAGGCCATGTACATCCCCAAATTGAAATACAATAGATTAATTTGGAATAGAATAAGCAATAGTATAATGACAAAAGCGCATCATGTGTTAGACTGTATCTCGTACGGTAGATGATTCCAGCTATTTTCGATAATGTTGTAGAGAGCGAGTCAATGTGATCTTTCCAATTTAAATTATCATCTACTGTTACACCCAAAAATTTGGTTGCATGTACTCTCTGAATAATTTCACCATCCACCTTTACTGCACCTATACAATGTGACAACGATCGATTTTGGAATAACATTAACTGTGTCTTTTTTACGTTTAGTTTCAGCTTGTTAGCTTTTATCCAATTGTAGATTTTGTCTAACACTGAAGAAAGTTTAGCATGCAGATTGTGTATATTTCTGTCCGAGATTACAATACTTGTGTCGTCTGCATAAATTGTGAAGTGTGCATCAGCACAATTAACAATGTCATCGATGTAGATCAAGAACAATATGGGCCCTAATATGGAGCCCTGAGGGACACCATGTCTGATAATTTTTTGACTAGAACTTTCATTATTGCATGTTACATATTGAAATCGGTTAGATAAATAACTATTCAGCAATTTGAGAGCATTACCTCTCACTCCAATATTTTGTAGCTTTTTCGACAGTATATTGTGATTTAATGAGTCGAACGCCTTTGATATATCCAGAAATGCGGCAGCTACATGCATTTTATTATCCATTTTATTGTTAATTTCAGATACAAAATGAAGAAGGGCTGTTTCAGTTGAGCGGTTTTTCCTGAACCCGAATTGAGATTTAGTTAATAAGCCATTTTCTTCTAAATAATCAGTCAATCTTTTTGCGATTGTTTTTTCGAAAATTTTGCTGAAAACTGGTAGAATCGATATTAATCTATAATTATTTACATCAGATTTCACACCCGATTTATGTAAGGGTAGAGATTTAGCTATCTTCAACTTATCCGGGAAGACACCCTTGTACAAAGTCAAATTTATTATGTGACTTAGAGGAGTGGCTATGTGAAGAGCAATCCGCTTCAAAATAGATGCAGGAATTTCATCATGACCAGCAGAGTTAGATTTTAATGAATTAATATATGATAGTACTTCTGATTCCGCGCAAGGATACAAATACATGGAGGACAATGTCGGTTGTTTGAGATAGGTGGTGAAGCTCGGTCCCGATATATTAGTGTTTTCATTTGTTTTGTCTATCAAGCCAGTGAAGTGCTTGTTGAAGGTTTCAGCTGTTTCCTTCTCTACTACCTGGTCCAATTTTATATTTCTATTCATAGCACTTTCATTATTACCCAGAATAGTATTTAACACTTTCCACGTTTCTTTTGGGTTTCCCTGTTTAACTTTCAGCTGGTTTCTGAAAAATTCATTTTTGGCAGTTCTCAACGCTCCAGTCAGTATATTTCTATATCTTTTAAATCTCTCTTTATAGGTGAGCGGCCACTTATACGCTAGTCTGCTTAGTCTGTGCTTCTCTTTTATACAGTTTATTAATCCTGTGGTTAAATAGCTTGATGCTTTCTTTGGTTTGAAGTACTTCAAAGGAAAATGACATTCAAACATTTCTCTGAAAGCGTCGGAGAACAAATCATATGCTTCATTAGGGCAAACTGATGACAATACATGATCCCACTTGAAATCACTTAACTCATTGGAAAAAGATAATAAATTTTTTTGACCAAAGTCCCGTTTCAACAATTGTTTGGATTGACGCTCCATATGACTTTTCTTTTGGAAATACGACAGCACTATAAAATGATCTGATATATCACTCAATATAATGAGGTTGCGTGAGTTGTTCTCCCACTGGTTGGTCCATATATGGTCAATTATTGATGCTGAATCTTCGGTTACCCTCGTGGGTTTAGTTGTACATGACAATAAAGAAAAACTGAACATTAGTTCTGCAAATTCTTTCACTTGGTAATTTGAGTCGCCGATATTTATGTTCCAATCACCAAACAAATAAATAGATTTAAATCTGTGAGAGAGAATGTAGTCAAATATATGATTAAGCTCGTCAATAAAATCAGAAAAGTTGCCACTTGGTGGACGATATACAGATGCGAGAAAGTGCTTCTGATCGCCATAATTTAACTGAACACACACACATTCCAAGTGCGGCTTACTCGTGTTAAGGTCATTGATGGGCAATGACGACAGTTTTTCATTCACGATCATTGCTACCCCTCCTCCATGTCTATTTCGGTGCACTGAATACATATTATATTTAGGTATCTTGTACAGAGGGGCAATTTCGGCGTGTAGTCTGGTCTCTGAGAAACCGACCACGTCAAAATTTACTTTGCCAAAGTTTAATATGGTATCCACGAAACTTTGCAGATTGGAAGCAACGCTCGCAATATTCAAAGTCGCAATAGAGAACTCTGATCTTTCGTTATATCTGTCATTGACGCTAGTGTATGAGTCTACTTCACGTGTAACTATTTGCTTATCTGAGATAGTGACATAGCTTGATTCAGGGACATTTTTGGCATTAAAAGAAGAAAACAAAGGCTGAACAAATTCATCAAAACTTTTAAGCTCTGTAAACTGAGCCATATCAAATAGATATAAGATAATTTAACAGCAAAAAAAAAATTACCAGATCAGTTTTTCTGTGTGTGTGTGTATGTGTGTGTGTGTGTGTGTGTGTGTGTGTGTGTGTGTGTGTGTGTGTGTGTGTGTGTGTGTGTGTGTGTGTGTGTGTGTGTGTGTGTGTGTGTGTGTGTGTGTGTGTGGGTGTGTATGTATGTGTATGTATGTGTGTGTATGTGTGTGTATGTATGTGTGTATGTGTGTGTGTATGTGTGTGTATGTGTGTGTATGTGTGTGTATGTGTGTGTATGTGTGTGTGTATGTGTGTGTGTGTATATGTATGTGTGTGTGTATGTGTGTGTGTATGTGTGTGTGTGTGTGTGTGTGTCGACGTACGAGTGAATGTGAATGAGCAAATGTTAGTGAATGTGTGTGTGTGTGTGCATGTATGTGTGTGTGCGCGGACGTGAGAGTGTGTGAATCACACCCCGATGCACATAGTAAAGCATACTGTAGCACACACACACACACACACACACACACACACACACACACACACACACACACACACACACACACACACACACATACACACACATACACACATATACACACACATACACACACACACATATACACACAGACATTGGTCGACCGGTGAAAAGACCCGAACAGTAAAAACTGGCGACAAACAGCCAGTCACCAAAAAAGCAGAGCAGAGGAGAGCAGAGAGAGAGAGAGCAGAGAGAGCCAAAAATGAATTGGCGCCAAAAATGAGCGCCAGTCAATGCAGTATATAGCAGATATATTAAACTATCAGTGTACGCATATTAGGGAAATACTATTTTCTACTCTCTCTGGAAAAACAACATATTTTCACATCATTTTCCAATGCAAATTAAGTAATATTGTTATTATTATTAATTACAGGTAAATACGGTAGCATGATAGAAACGGCCAAAAAATGTCGAGAAAGTTCTGAAAGTAAATAATAAATCAATAGCGATAAACAATCCATAAATCATTTTGGTGTATCATTGAAAAAA
>OU696591.1:1882500-2037500 GCA_916048095.2 Sacculina carcini | reverse complement strand
ACACACACACGCACACACACACACAGAGACAGTGAGATAGACATATTGCTGAGTTGTATATGGACAGCGTTATCGACAAGCTGACGACATGTCATACTGCCTGGCTACGAAATTGACAAATGATGATTGCTCACGCGTGTGTATGTATGTATGTGTGTGTGTGTGTGTGTGTGTGTGTGTGTGTGTATGAGACTTGTAGCGGGAGAAAGGCGACAGATGAAAAAAAACAGAAATATTGACACAAGAAATATTGACAGAAGATGAGAAAGTGAATACAATAAATGGACAATTAAAGGTCGCACAGAACTGGACTAACGTGTGTGTGTTTGTTTGCAGTGATTTGGTGACACTTAAATTGATTGAAACAAATTGATTTATTGGATTTATCAGCACTGTTATGTAAAATAAAGAGTTGGCTACTATTAGTAAGTGGAAAATTAGAGAAATAAGGTATCAATTATACCAATGATCTAAAAGCAGTTTGGTTCATGTGTATATGGATATGTATATGGATTATATACGCATGTATATGCATATAATATGCATGTATATGCATATAATATGCATGTATATGTATATATGCATATATAATTATTTATTATTATATGCATATAGAGCACATAAATGGGTAATTATATATATAAATCACCCATGCAGTGCATATTTATAAATTACCTATGTAAACAATACCCACTGAATATAATATTCAAGGTAGAGTACAAAAACTCTCATAAACATATTAATCATATTCATATTAAATATGTGAATTTACATAAATATTTATTTATAACATATTCAACATGTATTATGAATATCCCTTAAAAACAGTGATATGAATATGCACAAGAATGGCATCAGATTCCATAACTAGTAAGCACGCACACATATATACGAGCACACACATACACGCATACGCACAAACAAAGCATGTCAGCGCATAGCAGTAGTCACAATACATACACGCATACACACATACACACATACATACATGCATGCATAAACGCACATGCACCCACACACACATATATATACGAGCGTGGATTTACGTTGTGACTGTGCAGCATGTACGCTTACACACACACACATACATACATATAGCGAAGCACGGAGCGTAAGACTAAGTGGTAGATAAGAAGAAAGAGTGACATACACACACACACACAGACACACATACACACAGCGAGTATGCATTGGCTAGCTATGTGCATGTGTAGCTCAATAGCCGAGACATTGTCAACACGACCTTCTGCGACAGACCTATCAAACGGCCATGCTACTTCACATTCATTGTTCGTGCGTGTGTGTGTGTGTGTTGCAGTGGACTCTGTTGCATATGCAAGATAGCCAGTAGTAGTAGTTGCAGCATGAGACCGAATTAGGAAAACAGAAAGAGCGAAGGAGAAAGGCAGATAGAGAGAGAGAGAAAGAGAGAGAGAGAGATGAACAGACAAACAGATGAGACGAGATGAGCGAAGTGAGAATGAATGCAAGTGTGTAGATTCGTGTCGAGGCTCGGGGGATGACTGCCATCATGCATTAGTGTTCACAGTTGACTCAGTTGATCAATTGCATGAGACGGTCAACTATTTTAAGCCTAGTCAATTACAACACACATACCTCAATGAAAATGATCGCCATAGTGCAGATGTTGGTTTCGGCGCCAAAAACTCATTCAAGTATTAAAACTCAGTCCGAATTTTCTCGTGTATAAGAGACTCTTTTTTGGTGTAAATTGTCATTATAAAACATATGGGATATCTTATACATGGGAGTCAGTGGTTTAGCATAAGTACGTAATATATGATGAAACATGTCATCATATATCATTTGATGACTCCTCCGATGATTATGACGAAGAACTGGCTGGTATTGCTGAATGACTGACTCCAGGTGATATTTCTGATGACAGTGATGAGGATTTTAATAATTTATATGAAACAATAAAGTTATTCACCACTAAACAACTTTTTCCAGAATTTTTGCCTAAAGATCTGAGCGGTCTCATATGCAGAGTATACGGTACAGAAGAGAATAGGGTAGATGATTATATTGGCTGCATATTCTACACAAGTGATGCTTGTTGGAATCGGGTAGAAGTTGTAATCAGTTACCGGCCAATAATACGCAGAGAGAGAGAGAGAAAACTGCGAGCAGAAGGAGTGAATGAGGACGAGACTGACCCTCTGGATCCAGTAGTCTGGTGACTCCGTACTCCTGTTCGACCACGTGGAATGCCTGGTCCAGACGCGATCTGATCGACATGCTCTGTAGTTCACGCCAGTCAATCAGGTCAGGCCTGAAAGCATGAACAACCATCGTTGAAATCATTGTTGAAATCATCGTTGAAATCATCGTTGAGATCATCGTTGAAATCATTGTTGAAATCATCGTTGAAATCATCGTTGAGATCATCGTTGAAATCATCGTTGAAATCATCGTTGAAATCATCGTTGAAATCATCGTTGAAATCATCGTTGAAATCATCGTTGAAATCATCGTTGAAATCATCGTTGAAATCATCGTTGAAATCATCGTTGAAATCATCGTTGAAATCATCGTTGAAATCATCGTTGAAATCATCGTTGAAATCATCGTTGAAATCATCGTTGAAATAATCGTTGAAACCATTGTTGAAATCATCGTTGCCGTGTCTGGTATATTGGATTCAGTTCACATTATCTTATCATTCCTATACCTTCCGTATTATCCGTGCTCTGTTTTATATGTGTGTGTCCGAGTTTGCATTCGTCTGTACATGTCTCTGTCGGTGTGATATTGTCTTCCCTGTTATATGTTGCCCATGCTAGCTCTTGCTTAAATTCTCTCTGAGCTCCTGTCTCAATGTAATTATCATTTTTGAATGTCTTCAACGCATGTTTAACGCGCTCTTGCAGATTAGCGCGCTATATCAAATACACGCTTGTTTGTTTGATTGTTTTCACCATGTGCTATTGAAATTGCATTCTGCATTTAATTGTGAAATGAACACGTTGATTTAGTGAATCTTGTGATTCAATGTGATTAGTGAAGCAATGTGACAAGTAGGTTGTCAAGTAGCTGTGCTCACCCAAACCTCACTATATCTCAATAAGTGGTCATGGGCGCATGTGTGTTTGTCTGGGGGTTACTATAGCAAATATGAACCAGAGCTTTGAAGCAATGCCCAATTGAACGGAACACCTTCCGAGTTCTGGTGCTTAAGAATATAAAAATGGCATTGTAATATATCAATAGTCGCATATGTAGTATAGGGTTTCTTGTTTCGTTTTTTAAAAACACAGTGGTTTTTTGTCTTTCTTCCAAAAAGCCCATTCTTTACAAACCCTGTGAAGTAGCATACACACAACGTAAAACACTGTACTGTGCTGAATTATAACAGCCCTCATAAAACCCGACAACTAATGCACGTAGGAGGTATGGTCGCATGATGAAACTGTATAAATAAGAGCATATAAAGTCGTGTATGTGACTGTGAAGCTATTTCATTGAGGGGAGTGCGCTCAAACACTAATGACACACAGCTGCACAACACACAGACATACAAACACACAAACACACACTGCCCACATAATGACCTTCTCAAGAGCATTGTCACACACACACACATACACATACACATACACACACACACACACACACACACACACACACATAAAAACCCAACGCCCAGATAAATCCGCCCACACAGTATGAGCCAATCCACGCACACACACACGCACACACACACGCACACACACACGCACGCACATACAAACACGCACAAGTGGATTTGTACAAGCACATTGGCGTAGAGTGGAACAATATGTAAGCATATTATCTTGGAATGTTGTAATCCATAAAATCATCAATAAATTACTTTATTTGTTCACTCAGACAGCATAAAATTATATTTTCTCAATATGCCGTGTAATAGTATATGTATCAATATACATACTAGCGTCGAATCCGCGCTTGGTGAGGTTTTTGTCGTGTTGCAATCATGCGCCGACTCTGCATCGTTGCAATTATTGGCAGAATACAGGTGATACATTATGTGTTAACTGTGCGAATATACCTGCAACAGCGAGCCGACTACAAAATTGTACTCATCGCTTGCAAGTGTGATCTGATTTATTGTTGGACTCCGTGGTGTAGCGGCTAGCACACCCGCCTCACAAGCGGGAGGTCCGTGGTCCCAATCCCGGCGAAGGGTTTACTTGGGCGAATTATATAATCCAACAGTCCCTGTCCACCCAGCAGTAAATGGTACCAGATATCAGTCATGTGTTGTGTCATGCATTCTGGGGAGGTGGCCCTCTCTAATACGTCTTCCGTCCTTGTGGCGTCATAGCGTGGAGAGGGGTCGGTTCTGCGGTGGCAGCGAGCTGCATGGGACACACCTGTGTGTGTTCATAAGCTTCGGCTTCTTCCCATGTAGCAGCTGTCACTTGAAGCCTTCAACCTTTTTAACCTGTATTCTTACATATGAGTGAAAGCGACGAGTCCCTGATACCAGCTGTGGATGCATGAACCCTCGTCCTAACCCCCGAACATGATTGAATTTACGTTTTGGGTTCGGAGGCTGGATTTGGAACCTGCACAGAAAATGTTAGGATACTAGCTTTGGAACCTCATCTGAAATATGTTCGACTCTTTGTTTAGGAAGTTCTTCCGAGGAACATTGGGACATTCGGAAGCCAGATTTAGACGTTGCTCTGGAAAGCAATCGGAAATGGCGGAGCGTGACGTGACGTGATCACCTGTTGCGATGGATGATGGCACTGACGGCCAGTCCATCACGCCACGACGACGTGAAGTTGGTCACTCGCACGCCCGGGTATCGCTCGGTGGTGCGCTGCGCCCAGTGCAGCAACGCCTCGCGTACGTTGACCGTGTTGTCTCCGTCAACAATGTCCGATATCTGAACAAAACACACACACATGTAGTGTTACATTTGGGCAGTGCTGGTGATGTGCCTATCACCGTGGGTCTACGCCAGTGAGTCTCAAACTTTGTGTGATCGAGTACCACTTGGAGATCCCTTACAGTCGCCGCGTACCACCTGGTTCCAGAGAAACTCAGTTCGATCAGATATCACTACATTTACATAATTGTACAAGTAGAATACATAAGTCAACTGAGAAAACAATGCGAGGACTGTATCTGCTTCTTCTCCTCCAGCTGGTCATTAACTACAACATTACTTTGCTCCAAACACATCGGAAATTATGCCCTGGTGTCATTGTTCATGACTCCGAAAGTGTTCGCGTACCAGCTGGAGGTCATCGTGTACCACTAGTGGTACGCGTACAACAGGATGGAAACAACTGACCTACAAGGTGCTCAAACAACGCAATAATCGTACGCCAATGCTCGAAATAACCAGCTTAAAATGGACAAAAGTACATCATTGAAAAAAAATCATCAAAAAAATACAGCAGTGAAAATTTGTCAGTGAAGAGTAAAAATAGCACGAAGAGAGTAGAGGTGAAGAGACACTGGCGGAAGTAACGCTTCTAGACGCACGCCTACAAGACAACACCGCACAGTAACACGACTAGGCGTTTCTTTGTTTATTTTTGGATAAATTCAATTCACCATACACGCGTATATACATATGTTCTGTCCATACACATATGTTATGTTGAAGTCTACAGCGTTTTCTGTTTTGTTTCTTGTGTATGTGTAATTCCCTATTTGTCTCAACAGTTTTCTCTGGTCTTCATAAAGTGTTTCCATTGATGAGAAACTGATTTTAGATTGAGGCAACTTTCGACTTTTATTAAAATCATTTTCAGGGGTATGCAATATACAAGAAAACGAGTGATTCTTCATTCGTAAAATCGTAATTCAGCGACAACAAAAACAAAAAAAGAATACACAGCGAGCGATAGAATAAGGCGAATACATGTGATGACAAAGAACCAAGGTAAACCAGAAAACAAGAAAGTAAAAAACAAATAAAAACACGGAAGAGCTCAAGAGAAAATATAAATAATACACCAGGCACAGTGCAATCAAGTTTGTTACAATGATAACCATTCACACGTATAATGGAATCATTTTCGTCTGATCAATTTGCATTGGTGCAAAAGCTTCAACAGACATTTTGTCACAAATATCCTTCGAGACCAATAAAGGAATGTTTGGCAACCACGTTTTGTCAACACAATTGCTCAACATTGCAGCTGCATTGCAACGACACCTCCTCTTTCCTCCACTCTCCTCACTGCTCTCACACTCTACCAGTACAGAAGAGCACAGTGCATGGCACTTTCCCCAGATGTGCAAGTGAGACCTGTTTAGTGTCGGCGACAAGATTCTAATCTGTAGCCGCGCATACACCCTCGTACATACACACACACACAAACACACAAACACGCGCCAACAGACATAAACACACCAACATGGCACACACAGCCTATCTCCATCATAACTGCAACGGAAAGCATACAGTCGTACATACAAACATAGAATGTCATGCACAGAGCATAACAGAGCTATGCAGCAGCGGCGGCGTCAGGATTGGTCCAGTGGAGAGCTGGGTGATCAGGAAAAAGATGCGGGGCTTGGTAAAAAATGAGCAGCTACACTCAATGTTCATGGTCAGGATTTTCAGAGGTTCAGGGGAAGCTTAGCACATTTTTGGGTGAACTTCAACTCCCCATCTTGGTATCGCCACTGCTATGTAGACGCACACATCAACACTGCTATAACTCAACAGCGAATCATAAACACAATAAACAGTCTGGAAAGGGTCGCCACTTGATGGACTTAATTTCATCCGGTGATCTACAGCATACTAGGCGCTTGCAAGCGGCACGAGGAATGCTGCAACAAACATGGTTGTCAAGGCAGCGTGCAATGACGTCAGCACATGTCTTGCAACGGTGCACGGTGCCTGAAATGTTGAGCACAATGCTGCAACAAGGCGATGGCAATACGTGCAATACACGCCAAACACAAAAGACTGCAACGTCACACAACACAGCAACTCAATTGTAGCGACTGTAATTCGGCGAGGTTTGCTAATTGTAGAGCTGATGGACTTTTTACGCTATTAGCAACGTTTTTAAGCTTATGTTACATTAGTATTTTATTGGACAGACTTTTTCAATCATAGACTGCGTATTCATTCATATGCGTAGTTTTCTATTTCAACTATATGCTTCTATCGTTGTTACAATCACGTTGCATATATCTGACCTTATCCCCTTCATATGTATAGTTTTACTTCATTTAATATGTGGGCATATTCTTTCCATCTGTGATTTGCATATTGGTGTGTTGTGGGAGTCGTGCTTTCATTACATTTGAAGCATATTCCTGAGCTGAACTAGATCAAGAAACTAAATTCTTGGAACCGTACGCAAACGGTTTGTTTACATTGGGAGCCGAAAGTATCTGTTATGGAGCCGGTTCCGACCGTTTCAAAGTGCGTTCCCTTCAAAATCGGAAAAAGTGTCTTTTTCAAAAGAATAAAATCGCCTCCTTCCGAAGACACGCGACTAAAAAAGGTCACCGATGTGTCAAATAAGGTGACCTAATATTTAGTCCATCAAAAAATTCAATTACTTCGCGGTAAAATTTTTGCATGTATCGGCTAATACAAAAACAAGTTTGTAACTGACTATAGACACAGAAGCTATATTGTATACGAGTTTGTCTGTGTGTACGCGTTCTGGAAACTCAGAAAAACACTCAATAAAAAAGGGGAAAGCACACAAGCTACCTAATAAACAACGACATATATGTGACAATATTATATATATACCCATACATTCAGCCACAATACACACATACACACACACATACAAGTGCAGCACATTAGAGTAGCACATTGGGATTAGAGCACACTTTCAATAAACACGCAGTGAAGAGAGCAGAGCGATAGAAAGAGGGAGAGAGAGACAATCTAGCCAGCGGCAGCACATCAGAATAGCTTGAGGCACAGCAATGGTGCCTGCAAACAAAAAGAACACGTAAACAGTAGGCAATGTAAGTGCACACACACACAGACACACATACACACACAGAGACACACACAGACACATGCGATGCGGTGGTAGTTTGTATAGCTTACAATACTAGGACATCGTGTTTAATATACTCAGACTGCTTAACCAATATATATTATTATTATTATTATTAATTACGGGCAAATTCAGTAGCATGGAAAGCGTGCAGGCACTATACCACCCTGCGGTGGCCTCATGTACAGGAAGCACCCGAAATATGTAGAGAGATTGAGAAAAGCGACCGTGTCAATCTGTGTTGAACAGTAGCATGTACTAATCAACTAGCATGCATTCAAGTATTTGAACAAGACAGTCGATGTAGCTGTGTAGAAAGACCAGCCATCAACGAGTCGAAGCGAAGTGAACACGTGCCGAAACTAGAGCCGAAGCTAAAACGTTCAAAAACACATAAGTGAGAAGCACGGGCCACAATCACAACCGTTGATGTGTGTGTGTGTGTGTGTGTGTGTGTGTGTGTGTGTGTGCGTGTGTGTGTGTGTGTGTGTGTGTGTGTGTGTGTTGGATATGCACAATGGGTGAGATATTTGTGTAAATTATTCTTGGCTCACGGTCGGAAAGAGCGTATCCACTGTCCACCTCCCAAACGAATGCACCACACATTCAAACAAACACACACACACACACACGCGTACAGAAAGGTCATAATCAGACGCGACAAGCGCCGAGGCGACCTCAGCCATGCCAGTGCAGCAGTATCAGCCGTGAGACTGAGGTCAATGACCCTCAGCATGCGCGCGCATGTTTGAAAGAAGTACACTAAGCTGAGCGCAGATAGCGTGTATAGCCATCCTGTGGGCAATGGAGATTGCCGAAAGGAGAACGATTGAGCGCAGTATTGAGGAACTGGCAATATGCAACACTAAAGATGATTGAGCTAGTTAAGCTCTGTTGCAGCGAAAGTATTAGATACGACAACGGCTCATGTTATACAAAGACTCCGATTATGGCTGGTAAGAACGCCCTGGTCAAGGACAATTTCTATTCCGATAAATAAAACGTCTGGAGATGAAAACAGCTTATGGCAAGTTCATCTTGTAAGAGAAATATACACTGTTGAACAGCACACAGCATCGCATATGAGAATAAAACACACATGTTACTAAACGCAAATATACACAAACAAATGGCATATTTGCGCCAGACAAACACCAGACACATCACCACACACACACATACACATGCACACACAAGCGCTGTTACGCCGAAGTCTGACACAAATGATCAAGGAAGCCCTACACACTAGCGCCATACAGTTCTATCCATTTCCAATACCTCACAGCCATAACACACACACACGCGCAGTCACACTCGTGCTAAAATCTTGGGCGATCAAGAGAGTTCCAATGTCCAGTTTTACCAACATTGATTTATGATATAATAATGTGATTCGGTACATGTCCAGATTCAGTAGGTCTGTGGTACATAAAGACCTTCACGTGGTTTAGTAGATCCATGCATTGCCTGGCCATACCCTTGAAGCTTGGCATACCCTTCGGATATTGCAAAATCACATTTATCCCAATATTCGAATTATCACGAGCAAAGAGTCTATATGGAAAATGAGATGCGGCCCAACTAAACGATAACGCTCTTTGCGCCTCTAATAACTCCGCCACAAAAACGAAAGATTAAAAAACGTATGTGATGACAACTCAGCAAGATGGCACTCATACAAGCTGGACAGAATTCCCAGTCCCCTTGCCGAGCAGAGATCATCAGGTTGACCCCAAAAAAACTGTTCCCGTTAGCGATTCAACAGCTGGACAGTTTGCACCGTCTCTCATCCATCCATCGCAGCGATCATATGCGATCAAACCTTATGCCAACCATCTAGAACCATCTAGGACCATCTAAACGAACCATCTTAAGCGAGAGTCTTGTACCAACCATCTGGAACCAATTACAAACAGTCTCCAACTAACGAGACTTTTCAGAGCTCAACGCCCCAAATTACCAATCCACCCAACATCTGATCAGAACGACTGCAAGAAAAAGCCGCGCAGCAAATGGCGTCACATCTACCTGCTGCTTGGTCGACGGCAGGTAGGCGTGTGCGTCGGCCGTCTCCACCAAACTCTCCATGCGAGTGTTCTGACGGCCGCGCGACATGGTGGTCGTCTTCTTTATGACACGCATCGTGACCGACTTGACGGCGCCACGTCGCTCGGTGCGCTGCAGCTGGCTAGCGGCGTGATGCGTGTCAGATGCCATGCGCCGCGACGTCACCACCTGGGTGAGGTCGGGCAGCGGCTGCCGACGGCCGGCCGGCGACGTACGCGACGGAGACGGCGAATGAGGATGACGTCGTCCGGCATTCTCCCCGCCGCCGACATTGTCATAATCATCGTCGCCGCCTCCGATAGAAGTGGTCGACGTGTGACGCTGAGCTGCCGATGTCGAAGATGACGACATATACAGTCGCTGACCGCCCGTGTGGAACTTGTACAGCGACATAGCAGCTGCACACGGATATGCTACTATCAACACTCACTCTCTCACACACACACAACAGTCAGCCAGCTAACTGGCCGACACACACACACACACACTCACACACTCGGTCTCCCTAGCAATACACAGGTAGATGGCGCGCACGAAACACAACCTTCCAGGGCTACTCTCCGCGCCCGACTGACTCACCGTACCTGTGCTTGTGTGTGTATGTGTGTTTGTATGTGCGTGTGCAGGCCCAGCTGTGACCGCGCCAGTGCCCACGGCAGCAGGTAGATTCCGCCCCCAAAACAGTCTCTCTCTCTCTCATACACACACACACACACACACATAGCAAGCAACAGAGAGAGAGAGGGACAGACAACACACAGACACCCGCCCCACACCAACACGTGAACGCACGCAACAAGATCACACCGGTGGCGTGGACCAGGCGGCTGGAAAAAATGCCGCATACAAACTAGCACACACAAACTGGGCGGTATTTGTCAATACGCAAACTGATGGATGACTTAGACATGCACCCGTGAGTTTGTATGTCTGTGTGCATATATGTGTGTGTGTGTGTGTGTTTGAACAACACCAACCGCCCACGCACAGACACGCGCGCATACACATACACGCACACATACACGCACATAAACAGCAATCGACAGGTGACGTCAGGGTGTGGTGTCAGTCGCGGCAGACAAGTGAATAATATTTCTCCCACGCAAATGCATCGAGAAAACGAGACCGAAAGAGAGAGAGGAAAGAGGGGGATAAGAGAGGGAACCAGGAGAGAGAGTTGGTGAGCACATAGGCGGGGGCGATATTTCCTTCAACAGCTGTCAAGACAGGCAGTGTGTTGCACCGTATGCAACATCACGCGCGAGCAAACGTGACAACAAACCAGACCACCTTCGCGCGCACCTTCACAACTCCAAGCACAAACACATTGGAACACACGCATGTTCGATGACCTCATCTTTACACCGTGCTTCAGAAGATGAAGATTGAATGAGCATAGGAAAACAGTAAGAACGATATATTTGCCAGAAATGTCACACACGTGTGCATGGAAGTGCATTGATTCTTTCCTCAATAGCTTTCATCTTCTTGACTAAAACCTTTACGCTTCTGGTACATGAGGCCACCGCAAGGTGGTAATAGTGCTTGCACTTTTCCCACGCTACTGGATTTACCTGTAATTAAAAATAATAATAATCGCAATGCGTGATGCTAAGCGTTAAGTAGACAAGAAAACCTATCAGATAAAACAGTCTGTCAATTTCTTAGAATCTCAGGTGCTCCAGAACAACACGGAAAACGTAGTGTGATTGCGTGGTGTCTGAGTGTATGTATGTATGTGTATGTGTGTATGTGTGTGTGTGTGTGTGTGTGTGTGTGTGTGTGTGTGTGTGAGGTGGTGGGGTTTAAGGTGTAAGAAATAAGGTGTAAGGTGTAAGGGTATAAGGTGTGAGACCTATGGGTATAAGGCGCGATATAAATGTAATACTGTACTGTATATACTGCATGTTAATGTGCGTTTGTGATTTTCATATCAGATAATTTTGATTTGGGACATCCAAATTGATAACACACCCTCACGAGAATGACAGGCCGATAATATAGCCACAGAACAACTTCAATTCACTATTCATCCGTACCAACACAGACAAAAAACCAACACGAAAAATAACAAACACAATATAGAAAGACAACAACGGAATGTCCCAACGCTCACCAACAAATAACAAACACATTCCTCAAACGTCATCACACACACACGCACCAGTGGCGGCGCCAGGAGGGGGGCAAGCCCCGCATCTCTCCCCAGCCCCCCACTAAGATACGCATTCGAAAAATTCTGACGCCGCCAATGAAACACATAAACATACACATACACAAACACTTTCTGCATGTTTGTGTTCTGGAAAAATCGTGCCTGGTTCAAATATTAATCGTACGCAAGGGCGGATCTATAGCCGAATCGAGAGGAGCCCAAGAGTTGAGTGTACGAGATATTTGGTAAAAACGAGAGCGAATTAATCTGGTATTATTTAGTGAAACACGTGGGCGGGCCACATAATCATTATTTCCAATATTTGCAAGCCAGAACGAGCGATAATATTTGCGAAAAGGCAAATATGTATTGCAATAATTAATATTTATTGCAAAAATTTTAAGGCAAATAGCAGTCAGGTGGTATTAGCACGCATTTTTAACATAATATTAAAATTTAAATGTTATCACAAAATTTCGATTTCCACACATTTTATCAAGCATAGTCAAATATCCTAGTTCTATCTAGTCAATAATGCCTAGTTCTGATCTAGTCCAGTTGAACACTAGCGAAGGCGGGTGTAATATATTCCTCCGCAAATTATTACGAAAACTGTCAAACAATCAACCAATCACACAGACAACAACGTACGTGGAAATTCGACAATGTGTCAATAACTCCACATGTGCTAGCCCACACACCCATTGCATTGCAACTGCACATTGCACATTGCAACTGCATCAACCTGTCAACAACAGACACCTCAACATATGCATGTGTGTGTGCGTGTGTGTATTCGTTACACGCATAATTGAAGTGGAAACATACACACGTGTACATACACAAAAATACAAACGCACACACACACACACGGGTGAAACAAGAAATTAACGGAAATTTTTGTTAGGCGTATTTGTGTGTAGTTTGCGTAAGTATAAGTGTGTGTGTGTGCGTATGTGCGTGTGTGTGTCTGTATGTGTGTACTCGAGTATGTGTATATATATGCATACACGAGTATGTATGTGTGTGTATGTTTGTGTATGTTTGTGTGCATGTTCCAGTGGCATACTGTTCTCTAAAGAGATCCGCCCTACAGAAAACAGCTCCAACACACACACACACACACACACACACACACACACACACAGTGTCCGGTTTTTACAGAGATACAGGCAACGATAATCAATCGGTAACAAACAGTCGAAACAGCGAAAAACGAAAAACTGAAAAGCAAACGCGAAACAGTGATGACTATATAAAAGTGTACCAATTGAATATTCAATCATTACGTAATAAAGTACCCGACATTTGCTTCGATATACAAACTAAAACGATTTCATTCGACATATTCATGTTAAGCGAAACGTGGTTGAAACCCGAGATACCGACACGATTTTTGAACATACCGAATTATACTCTCATTCGACGCGACAGACCTAACACATCTGCTCAACCAGTTGGTTATGGGGGAGTAGCTATAATTATCAAGGAAGCGACAACACACGAAGTTATTAGCCTGCTAACGATGAACCCCAACAGCAACATTGAAATACTCTGGGTGAAGGCCGTAATCAGGGGTCTCACGCTTGTCATTGGCAGTGTATACAGACCGCCTGTATACACTGTGGGACAAGTGATTGATGACATGGACGACTTGGAAGAGCAGCTCCAAGAAGTGATATGCCGATACAAAGACGCCGAGATTATAATAGGAGGTGACCTCAATGCATGCCTGCTGAAAGACCGCTTACCAGCCAAAAAAGTTCGCCAAATCATGACGAACTACAGCATGACAATATGTAACACTACCAAGCCGACTTACGTCCTATCCGATAGTTTACTCGACATTGTATCCGTGAAAAACGATCTGCATATTGTCGATGCCCATGTTCAGCGATGCCACTATGGAACACCTCATCATTTCACAATAGTAAACATCAAACACACTGCCACAAAAACAAACGAAATTATGAAAATCACAAGACTTTACCAGAATATAAACATACCGCTGTGTATAGACCTTCTGCGGCTGTCAGACTGGACTCCATTTTATTCTAGTAAATCAATCGAGACAAAGTACGAGTATTTCGTCCACATTTTTGCCACATTTCTCACTATTTTCCTGCCTGTCAGACGAGTCAGAATACGTAACACACACCGACGACCGCTCCCATTCGACATACGATTATTATACAAGAGAAGAAAGTACGCCTTACTACAAAAAATGACAGACGAATACCGGAAATTAAACAAAGAATGCAAGATTGCCATACGAAACTACTCTGCGACGTTGATATCAGAGCGAATCCAGAAAAGACCGAACGATTTTTGGCGACAATGCAAACACATAATTGGCACAACAAACCGAAAACATCCGACTATACATGACGCAAACGAACTTAACGACCAATATCTAAACATCGGAGCATCGACATCACGGGAAATACCAGTTAGCGACTACTGTATAGGCAACAGACTGCCACGAGTCAATACAGGCTGTTTACAACTGAGTGCGATCAGTATGGAAGCATTGACGATGATCGTACTTAGCATGAAGCCGAGCATGACAGAAGACGCCGACGGCATCAGTATGAAGTCGATAATCACTTTTTACGACGGTATATGCCATATACTATTAGACGTTGTGAATGAAAGCCTAATAACTTGCGAAGTACCAACACGACTCAAACATGCGATGATCGTTCCTATACCTAAAGGCAACAACGACACGAGACCGATATCCATACTTCCGCCAGTAATGAAAATAATAGAGAAGGTGGTGCAACTACAACTGACCCAATACATGGAAGACCATAACATACTGAGTGATGCACATCATGGCTACAGGAAAGACCACTCGTGTGAAACAGCGCTTGCAACAGTGACCGACACCATCTACAAGGCTATGCAGGAAAGGAAAGCGACAATCGTAACATCAATTGATTTGTCAAAGTGCTTTGATATTGTTGACCACGACCTACTGCTCGACAAAATACGATCTTACAACATCGATGACCGCTGGTTCCGACATTACTTGAAAGGCCACACTCAACAAGTCAAAGTGCAACAGCCTGGTGGATACCAATTATCATCCAAGAGAGCGACAACACCAAATATGTCGATATTTCAAGGGGGCTCTCTCAGTTGTGTGTTGTTCTTGCTTTTTTCTAACGACTTGTCATCTCATGTATCGAAAAGAATCGAAATCGTACAATATGCAGACGACACCACATTAACCATTTCAACGAGTAAACATCAATTGAACGAAACGATACATTATCTGGAACGAAGTCTTCAGAACATATTTTGTTACTACACCGCAAACAAGATGAAAATCAATCCTCAAAAAACGCAGGTTTTGATAGCTGGAACAAAATACCTGCTGAAAACATTTCCTACTGTACAATTGCGCTTTTCAGATACAAACATTGCCGAACAGAACAGCATCAAGCTATTGGGAGTTACGCTAGATAAATATCTCGACTTTGAAGAGCATATTGACAAACTAGCTCGCAAATCGACAGGCATGCTGATTGCCTTGAACAACGCCAAGTCATCTTTACCCGAAAGAACACATCGGCCTCTCATCAATGCGTTCATTATGTCAACACTTACATACTGCATCACTATATATGGCACAGCAGGACCTACACACCTTCACAAACTTCAAAAAGTCCTCAACTTCTGCGCACGAATACTCACGAAAAGACGAAAACGAGATCATATATCCGACGCATTTACCAAGCTGGGAATGCCGCGAATTGACGAGTTATTTACAACCAACAGAAAACGACTCATTTTCAAAATTATGCAGACAAACACACCGAACCTGCTGTACAACACCATAGAGCGACAAAGCGGATCTCGAACGACAAGACAAAGCGACATTATCTACCCGAAGATTATCACAGATGCCGGAAGAAAACGATTGAACTACGACGCTGCCAGATATATATACGGGACATTCATATGAAAACACTCTCGTGAACACAACTTGAATATCGCACAAACACGAACCTTACTGCCTATGAGCTTATATATCAAGTTGTTGCTGAGTACGTGCTAATATGTCTATATTGATGTTATGTTGTTGTTTGTATACATGAATGATTGTGTGTATGTGTATGTGTGTGGGTGTGTGTGTGTGTTTGTGTGCGTGTGTGTGTATATATATTTATATATTGTACTGAAAAGCCTCAAATGTATATTTTGATGGATGTGCAATAAATGCAATTTACTTTACTTTACTTTACTTTACTTACTTACACACACACACACACACACAGACACACAAAGAGAAGCACAGACATATTGCCGTTATATTCACGACTGAAAAAGCTACAATAACTTCACATAAGACCACTGAAATACGCCGTGCGAAATAATCGCTTCATTTTGCTTTCTTTCTCGAGTTTTCATTCTTCAATATCGTACAGTATAGTACGAACGAACGCGATTTACGAGCTATTTGAGTGAAAATCCAATAACTCCGATTAGGGGGTATGTTTGGCTTGGTTTGGGCGGCATGTCCGCAATAATGCCGCCTCCACACAAACTCCACACACATAATCAGTTGCTATTTCCAAATGCTTTTCATACACGCCCTAGATCGGCCCAATTTATCATCCATAGCAGCAATATTATCGAGATTTATTTCCTTCAATAGCAGCATAGGGAGGTTATCAAGAGAAACCAAGCTGAAAGCTGACATGACAATTCAACAATGAACCACTCTGAGCTCACAATTTCACCATCACTCACAAGCAGTGGCGACGCCAAGGAGAAATCATGGAGGCACTGAACACCCGCAAATGTGTCAAACCCCTCGAGCCCCCAAAAAACCTGACCATTAACACTTCGAATGTAGTTCCTCATGTTTCGCTTAATGTTAAAGGTTGAAGGTCTAAGTGACAGCTGCTACACGGGAACCGAAGCTTATGAACACACAGGTGTGTCCCGTGCAGCTCGCTGCCACCGCAGAACCGACCCTCTCCATGATATGGCGCCACAAGGACGGAAGACGTATTAGAGAGGGTCACCTCCCCAGAATGCATGACACAACACATGACTGATATCTGGTACCATCATTTACTGCTGGGTGGACAGGGGCTGTTGGATTCACCCAATGAAATTCTGATTCGCCGGGTTACGAACCACGGACCTCTCGCTTGTGAGGCGGATGTGCTAACCACTACACCAAGGAGTCCACAAAAACCAGCGCATATTTTCCCTAGCCCCACACCAGAAAAATCATGGCGCCGCCACTGCCCACAAGAATTGCACCGCATCGTCACATGTGCGTGCGAAATAAGAAGCTGCTCCAGCGCCATCTATATATTCCTTGCGCCGCCTATAAACAAGACGACGTACACAAATGATGTAGCCCAAGATATAGGGCATGTTCGATTCACAAATTCATTAGTTTAGAAGGGCATGGATCGAACACGGGTTCAGAAGTGCGGCGTTCAATATTGTTTATCAGTCAATTGCGGTGTTATTTGTTCCGCTCACGAAGTACTTCCGTAGAACTTCTGAAGCATAAGCAGGAAACTTACGCATATACGTAAGCATAAATGTGTATGTGCATGCATCTGTATGTTGATGATGTACGTGAGAATAAACATAATATAATTTCGCAAAATAAGATGCGGTCTCCTGCGTAACTTGTTAATACATCTTTCAGATATTCTTACCATGATATCTTCCCTCAAAATTTCCTCCTCTCCGGCTGATCCTATTAATTTTAGAGCTATCTCCCCTTCAATATTTTCTCTTGTTCCTTATCTATTACATCTCATTAATTCATCATTTCTTCATGGCCAATTCCTATCTGATAAACATGCCATCGTCCATCCTATCCTTAAAAAACCTACATTAAATCCGTCTGAATGCGCTAATTACCGTCCTATATCTCTTCTCAGCTTTCCTTCAAAACTCCTTGAATCAGCTATTTTTCCCAGTTGTCTCCCCTTATTTCCCAGGTCCTTCATCCTTTCCAATCTGGGTTTCGCTCCTGTCACTCTACGGAATCCGTCCTTATTTCAGTTACTCATGAAATCTTATCTAAATTTTCCTATCGTCAATCAGTTCTCCTTGTTCTTCTCGATATGTCTCTAGCCTTCGATCTTGTCAATCATGCCATTCTCATCAATGATCTTTCTTCTCTGGGTCTATCCTCGTCAGCATTGTCTCTCCTCAAATCATATCTCTCTGGTCGCACTTTTTCAGTAAACTTCAATTCAACTGTTTCAAAATCTGCTTCTCTTATTTCTGGTGTCCCTCAAGGTTCTATCTTGGGTCCTACTCTTTTCAATCTTTACATGTCTTCTCTCTGTCCTGTCCTTTGTAAATACAAAATTCCTTTCCATATTTATACCGATGATATACAACTCCTAATTCCTTGTCCTTTCTCTCATGCCACTCTTCTCAATGATATTCTCTCTGATATTACGTCCTGGACCACCTCTCGTCGCCTCATTCTCAACACTTCTAAGTCTGAATTTTTTATCCTTCACCCTCCGCGCATTTCTCCTCCATTACTCCCAATCGCTGTATCTTCCTCTGTTCGAAACTTGGGTGCTATCTTCGATTCCAACTTGTCCTTTTCAAACAATGTTGTCTCTATTTCGCGCACCTGTCGTTTGATTTTACGCAGTCTATACCCTATTCGATCCTGTTTAGACCAGCCTTCTTCTATTAAATTAATACAGTCTCTTGTTCTTTCTCGTCTTGATTATTGCAGCTCACTCCACTACATTCTTACCAACAAATCCCTGAAAATCCTTCAAAAAATAATTAATCAATCCTGTCGTTTTGTGCTCCATCCTACACCTTGCCGCCATACCTCTCAATTCTTGCTCCAATTCCACTGGCTTCCCATCATTCCTAGGATTCATTTTCGGCTGTGTTGTCTCATATATAAAATTCTGCACAATAGCTCTTCCCCGTCCTATCTTTCTGATCTTCTAGTTTCTTCTAATGACTTTAATTCTCGTGTTCATCGTCCTTTATCCTGTCCTCGCGCTATCAACGAGTCACCTTGGTCCGCAAAATCCTTTTCTTTCTATGCGCCTCGGGTCTACAATGATCTTCCTTCCTCAATCACTTCCTCTTCATCCTTTAGTAGATTTTCCTCCTCACTTCGTAAATATCTTTTTGCTAAATCTTTTGATCCCACTTCTCGCATTCTTACACCTTACGCTTCCCTATGACTCTAATTTACAATTACTTATGTTTTTACTTATTTTCATTTTATTTATCTCCATTATTATTTAAAAAAAAATTCCTTTCTGTGAATTTTCTACTTCTTTTCTCACATCTTGATATCGTGTACTGTTGTTTCTAATTGTTGTCTCTTTCGCGCTTGTTTCTGTGTGAGCGCTATACAAATACATTGTTGTTGTTGTAATTGAGGGCTTCTAGTAATATTGCTCCTGAATTTGGTCTATCCTGTTGGAACATTTGGTGTAGGACGCGTTTTAAATTCGACACAAATATGAATTGCAATGTGTATGTGTGTATGTGTGTCTGTAAGTTACCTGGAAGTGCAGAATGATGGTCCATATGAGGCCCAATATAAGCTTGGGATTTCCATCAACAATATCGTCGGCCCGTATGTTAACCAGCTTTATCTGCCAGACACACACACACACACATACGCACACACGTATACATACACATATACTGCATATCCTGGTCGTTAAGTCCATGTCGCTTTTCAGGCCTGAAATACTAGGTTTTTAGCAGTAAGGTCCAATAAACCCACCCCAAATTAGAACTTATCTCCAGTAGTATTTTAAATGTTCTGTTTGTTCCGCATATACAATATGTTGAAATATCCGTCCTCTAGCATCATTTCCGTGTTAAATTGAGTTTTTCATCAAACTATATCACACATATTTGTGCTTTATCAACATTGATATAATTTATACTATAATGAAGCGTTTCCTTTTGGATAAATAAAACTTTGGCAGACTGAATTTTTACGCTAAAATAGCTCTGGCCATTAAGTCTACCATGGAAAATATGGAGTAGATATAAATAGACCCATATTTCATAGACGCCTAAATGGAAACGTGCTTAGATTATTAAGACAAGATAGAATATGTCCCAAAAAAGTCAACAACCACAACTCTACACCTCATAATGGAGTAAATATTAAATAGAATGGAACAACAGGTAATATACAACCGAAACGGCCATACACTCGTACACACACACACACACACACACATATACACACAAATACACAGTTGTGCACAAGCGTGGTAACGCTAGGGTCAGCAAAACATCGACAGGATATACTGCTATCATTATGTCAGATAGAGCACACAACCATGTTCCGCTGACGGTAACTGCCCAAAACACCCATAGATACACATACACGCAAATATATTACATTAGGACATTTATAACGCGCTTTTCACCCGAAGGTCTCAAAAGCGCTCACACTCATACACCCAGGTGCAGCCTGAGGAAATTAAACAAACAAAAACACACCCATGCACGAGTATACACTCATACACACAAACAGATGCAAATACAAGCGTTGAAACAACATACATGTAGACGTCGTTTTCTGAAAGCCTTTAGCCAAAGCCCATTGGACAGATAAACAACAAAGCTACCTTGAATGAAATTTTAAAAACCTCCGACTGAACTGGATTCGGTGATTAAGAAGCGAGAAGACCGTGCTAAATAAATATAACAACATCTGAGCAAAATTAAAAAGACGGATTGGCAGAAAGATAATGTTCAGTGTACCAGTGGCGTAGCTAGGTTACCAGCCGCATCTCTGTTTGCAGGTCACTTAGCCGCAGGGTTCAAACCAAGTTGTTTTAAAAAAAACATGTTTTTTTGACAATTGGTTTTTTTGACAGAAATTATCTTTCTCATATAGGAATGATCAAATATTTTCAGAATTAGTAAATGAGTTCATTAATGCAGTTTTAAATCTTCATAAATATTACTTTTTGGCATGATTTTATGGGTTTGCACGATATGGGAAACATTTTTATTAACATTTTTGGTTTTTACTGGAGAAGCATTGTAGTTGGTATTCATGAGAAATCCTATATTTTACGACAAAACATTTGAGTTTCTGTGAAAAACACTATTTTTAGAAACCTCTGAGTTAAAAAAAACTGTGTTTACTCTGAAAACAAACATGAATTAACCTCCATGGACAAAACGATTTTTAGTCACTAGGTTTTCATAAATAATGCCACTGGGTATTTGGATTTGGACTTTGCAAACATATGTGGGTGTTTAAAATCGACTGCTTTCGCAATTGGAAGCGGTTTAAAACTTCAGTTGCCTATAGATGCTACAAGGTGAAATTCAAGATCCTGTGTGTACATTTTTATGATAATATTTTCATATTTTTTTAATATTTACAAAACTATTGGTAAGTGGAACTAAAATATGTTCAACTATATACTAAATAGCATGGTACAATCCTTTTTTTGATTTGTGTGTGCTAAGTGTAAAAAAACAAAATAAATAAATAAAACAATGTTTTTTTGGTTTTTTCTAAAAGAACAATGGTTTTTGGTTTTTTGAAAAAAAGGTTTTTTCAAGCCCTGCTTAGGCGCAAGAGTCTGTACCTTTCACCACTGCAGTAAGGGAATAAGCAAATCAATGTAGCTGAAAAGACTAACCTCTTATTATAGTGTATGCTTCCAGTCATCTCATACGATACCATCATTTTCAATCAATCTTGTCGTCAATCAGTCAAAAACAGCAATTGTGAAATATTATATTTATATTTAGTATATTCAACGTCTTCAGTAGCTGTTGTGTCGCCCCCTGAAACATGCCCCCCGAACGAACCCCCCCCCCTCTCCCGCCACTACAGCTCACTATTATTATTTAAATGCATTGCGTATGAGAGATTTTCTGCACTAAATCTTGGGCAATGATTCATCATGGTCAATCATGTGTAAAGTGGTTCGAAAAGTACGCAGAACGGAAACGCCCCGATTCTAACAATTCCACAAATCACCATTGATACTGTGGTTGACCATCAACACATTGTACTGAATGTATTATAGATGCTAGCTGCTGGCACACCTTCAAACTGCAATAAGCTGCAGCTCTTTGATACAAATCGAGATGCAATCATATTCACCTGGCAAACTAGGCAAAGTGTGTTGGACTGACTCATCAGAAACCTATCTCCAATGAGAACGCTGATAGTTCCAGACAATGGCGACACCAGGAGTTTTCCAGTGGGGGCTAAAGAAAAAGATGCTGGGGCTTGGCAGAACATGAGGAATTACGCTCGAAATGTTCATAGTGGGGACTTTTGGTTGACTTAGAGGAGGTATTGGACCTCTGAGTCCCTCCAAGCCCCCTGGAGCCGCCATTGGTCCCAGCTACAAACCACGCAACATACCATAGTCGTACACTGAAATACCGACAAACAAGCAGCAACAATGTCAACAATGTCTCACCTTTCTGAAGCGCAGGAAATCCAACGCCACTTGTACGTTCTGCAGCTGATGAAATCGCAACTGGCCTTTCTGAGACGGCTGCCAACAAGGTAGAAAACAATGCAACAGCCACGTGCGGGAAAAGCACAGATAATATGCTCAAAAAAAATTGTGAATGTCGGAAAAACACGATGCTCACTGGAACGCCAAACTAATTTCACTAAGGCTTGAGCAAAGTCTGCTGACATGAGCAAATAATTTAAATTTCTCATTTTAACAAAATCGTCACCAAACAACACCAATATGCAATAAGAAATTCATCAAATAACCATAAGCATTGCTTGATGACCAATATTCATCAGCGCCTTCTTAAAATCCAAAACCAAATCCAAAGTCACGCTTGGATGCAAAAACATCACCTGTGTCTGTGTCTGTGTGTGTGTGTGTGTGTGTGTGTGTAAGTGGATGTGGTAAATTGGTAATTACCAGTCGTTCGCCAGACAACACCTCCAACAGTCCCAGAAGACTCTTGCCGTCGCACAAGTCGACAAACAGGTTTCGCACATGACGTCCACACTGAATCACACACAAATACACACACACACACACACACACACACACATCAATACGGGCTTAAAATACACCTGCGCTTACACACAGTGAACAAAAAACTGAAACATAAAACATAACAGATGTAGCACATGATATCATGTGCACTACACGTTCTAAAAATCTCTCCTCCATCGTGCGCTTTGTCCAAATGCATAGCATAAACTCATGTTGTCCGCTGCAAGACAAACAAATCTATCGTGATATACCGTGAAACCTCTAATTGAACGGCACCACGAAGCAAGGTTTGAAAAATAGAACGACATGCCGCTCAAATAGAGGTTTACAGTATATTCCCACTCCGTTGATTTTGCTTCACAAGCATTTATGGACATTATCACAATCATACATGCATGTGTGCATAAACCCGGCATGTTTCGATGTGTGTTTCATCACACTTTCGTCTCTATCATAAGATCCGCTGAGTCGGTCTTGGACATAGGCAAGATAGCCGCCTAGGACCCAAGATTGACGGGAAACTGGCGCAGGAACCACACAGGAATATAGCCATTTATATAACATTGACAATTATGATTACTATTACATCAGGCCCACGATGTATAAGCAACTATTTGAGAAAGAAAATGACGCCCTATTAAGAACGGCCGAGCCGTCTGGTAATGATACCTATCGTGAAGATATTTTGAATAAAATGGTTGCTTTTTGGTTTATTGAGGTCAAAAAGTATTGGATACCGTGCAAGAGTGTGAAAATATATAGATATTTTTCAATAGGTCCAATGCGGCATATTAGTGTTCAACAGCAACTTTCATTTCATAATAATTTAATCAATCACAAGAGAATATTAAATTTATGTATAAATCAAGAACACCATGTACCCATTGCGCAACGTTTTCTATAAAACATCCATATACTCCAAAAAACAATAACACAATTATCCAATGTATCTCTCATTTTAACCCAGAGTTCATTTGAATATTACTCCCGTGTTTTCCAGCATACTTTCTTGAAAAAAGCATAAATACTTCGCTGAATTACCTGAAATTAACCAGAATTATTCTGAAATTGTGAGATACAATCGCTATATAGCACGTGAATTTCAAAAACGAGTTAATTTGCAGTCATTGTTCACAGCTAGATTCAGTTCTGTGAGATCACTTGTCGTGACAAGTTGATTGTCTGAGCTACTACTTATCTCCTGATTCTATCAGCAAACACAATGAAGCCATCCAAGGAAAAAACGGCCGACATGCGCTGCAAAGTCAAGGTAGCAGTGCGTGTGCGACCTAGCAACTCCGTCGAGAAGTGCAACACTTCAAGCGACCGAGTGGTCATTGCCGATCAACAGCGCAAGACCGTGAAACTGATGCCTCCATCAAGACGTATCAGTGGACACAGCGACAACGTGGCGAAAAAGTTCCGCTTCGACACTGTGTTCCCGCCGCAGACGACACAACAAGAAGTTTATTTCCAGTTGGCCAAGCCGATCGTGCACGGAGTCATGAAGGGTTTCAATGGCACCGTGTTCACGTACGGTCAGACCGGGTCGGGAAAAACTTACACAATGACCGGAAATTGCCGACGAAGATCAAGCAAAGGGATCGTCAACCATTCCCTAGCTGACATATTCGATCAGGTGGCGAATGCGCCATCAAACGTCCAGTACGATATCAAAATATCGTACCTGGAAATCTACCAGGAGCGACTGGTCGATCTGCTGAGCCCTCAGAATAAAACGATCGACATTGTGTACACCAAGAACAACGACGTCCAAGTACGGAACTTGTCCAGCCACAAGGTGAACACCCTAGAAGAAGCGGATGCCTTGTTAAAGAAGGGCAACAAGCAACGCACAGTATGCGCCACATACATGAATCAGCGAAGCTCAAGATCGCACGCTGTTTTCATTATCTCTGTGACACAGCATATAACCAGCCAAAACGGCAGACGCAAACAGACCAGAGTCAGCAAATTGCACCTGGTCGATCTGGCCGGATCTGAACGACTCGGCAAAACACCAGAGTCAAAAGACAACGAAAGAGACGCAATCACCATCAATAACAGTTTGAATGCGCTGGGTAACGTGATCTCAGCACTGATACAGCGCCGCAATCACGTGCCCTACCGAGACTGCAAGTTGACCAGACTGTTGCAGGACTCGCTGGGCGGCAACAGTCTGACGGCCATGCTCGCCACCGTCCACCCTCTGGAGAAACATTACGAGGAGACAACCAGCACACTGCGCTACGCTCTCAGAACTATGCACGTTCAAAACCCAGTGTGCGTAAATGTAGAGCAAAACAACAGGACTGTCAACAGCAATGAACGCCACTCTTCCAGCACTAGAGAAAACGGTGTCTCGGCAGAACGTCACCGCAGAAACGTCAGAGAACTGGAAAGAGCAATCGCCGAATCTCAAAATCTAACCTCCCAGCTATCACAACACGAAACAGTGATGGAGCAAAATCGTCGCTTAGTGGATGACATCATTTCATCCAACGAAATAATCAGCAACAGGATTGATGCGATAAACAATATAAGAATGGAGATGAGAGAAAACAACAAAAAACTGGGAAACATGATATCTTCACTTGAGGATCCTCCAGTCAACGAGCGTGCTCGTCGGCAAAGGAGTGTCTTCACAATAACTCGTGGCAACTGAACAACATCCAGCTGCATATATCTCCTAGCCAGCAGTGTTCACAACCATCCGAACATTGCAACTGCAAACACAAAATCACGGTGTTGCAACATGCTGGCTGATGATGGAGAACGGCTTCATTCGACCGATCATCTTCGATTCAGAAAACCATCGACTGTTGACTCGGTCGAGAAACAACAGTATACATGCTGCAGTACGCTGGCATGTGTGATCAAGCCGTGATGAACTGAGCTAGGTTCATTACTGTACATAATTTGGCTCTTTGGATTGTTCGGTATCTGTTTGTAGGCAGCAAACAATATACCTCAAAATTTAACACTGGCGTTTTCTATTGCAAGCGAAATTATTAACATATCATTTGATCAACACTGTCATAACTAGGACGCGATTCATAACTCATAAATAGAGACCGGAAAGAAAAGTTAGAGGCGTGAAAAAGGCTTGTCTTTGAGTGCAGCATTAAACTCGTAGCAGTTATTTTGATACATGTCAAATTCATGTCTATCTTGTACTAGAGGCGTTCAATATGCCATGACCCTGACCCACTTCCTGATCTAACTGGAATTGTGCATGTATAATTGCTGTGTCAATCGTAAATATGTAATCCTCCAGTGCTAAGAGATGTGTCGTAGCGATGCTGGCTCGCTACGCAGGCAGACGAATAAACGAACTGATTTATACCTTATAGCCCTACGATAACAATACGTGAACTCCGTGGTATAATGGTTAGCACATCCGCCTCACAAGCGGGAGGGTTCGTGGTTCGAAACCCGGCGAAGCAAAATTTCTTGGGCGAATTCAATAATCCAACAGCCCCTGTCCACCCAGCAGTAAATGGTACCAGATATCAGTCATGTGTTGTGTCATGCATTCTGGAGAGGTGGCCCTCTCTAATACGTCTTCCGTCCTTGTGGCGCCATAGCGTGGAGGGTCGGTTCTGCGGTGGCAGCGAGCTGCACGGTGTTTCCAGAGGTATTGTCGAGTTTCAGTATTTCTCACAAGATATTCGACACTTCGCTACCATCAAAGCACAAACAGTTCATTTTTGTGGAAAGTTTATGGCGTGTGTATGAATATGTCAAATACTATCATATAAATATGGTTGTATTCATAGTTTCACTAAATTGTAAACAAAATTATTTTGAGATTTCTTTCATAATTTGCCATTTCATATGGGGCAGCTAAATTTCCTTTATCTAAGGCCTCCTTTACCTAAATTTCCTTTATCCAAACCCGACCCTGAGTATCGTATAGCCTGAAATACTTATATATCTTTGAAATATTACAAGTTCAATGCGTAGACATTACAGAGACCATACGCAAAAGTAATGTGTGCCCGCGAAGTAACGTCAGATTTTTGGGCGTTGTAATATGACGAGTGTTGAGATTAATTACGTTAATTAATTAACGCAGTCCATGTCTATCGTGCCGGCACTTCAGAAGAACAAGAAACAATCACATTCTCCAGCCAGCAATATATATATATATATATATGTGTGTGTGTGTGTGTGTGTGTAGGTGCATGCGTGTAGGAGAGCAGCAGGGGACACCAAATGAAAGGTCAATGAACCACAAGCAAATGACCGGCACAGATTCACGCGGCTACAATGTGTATGCGCGTGTGTATGAGCGTGTGTATGTGTAGTCACGCGTGTCTGTGTGTGTGTGTGTGTGTGTGTGTGTGTGGGTGTGTACGTGTCAGTTTGTTTGTGTCTGAGCCGGACTAAGGGAAAATGACAAACACCACACCCACACACACACGCCCGGGGAATTGAACAGTCATTTGTATCAATCAAGCGACGAAAACGCGTTACATATCGCAGGTTCGATTCTCATCAGAGGAAGATTTTACACATTGACAATTGATACAATTTTGATGAGGAATTTTTAGCTGATTATAGCCTAATCTGATGCGCTGATTCCAGACACAACATCAATAATAAATATGTCTGATATTTCTGGCTAATTATGTCCAGAAGAATCACTTTGAAGTCGAAAAAACGGAAAATCTTCTAAATAAAATTGGTGTGATTAGTCACAAAGTAGCACAAGGCACATACCAATCAGTGGAAATGAAGAAGAACTAGATTAGTGGTCGGTAAACATTCCTCACTAATTCCCCGCTTCTTAATGAGCCAACTCTTCATTTTGCACAACAACGCTGAAAATTCCATTAAATTCAGTTGTTCCAACCAGCTTGAATGTCACAAAGCCAAACGAAACGAAAATGAGCCAATATGGACTGATAAAAAGACGCATTTGTCCTTCTGTTCGAATCAGTGGCGGCGCCAGGATTTTTCCGATGGGGGCTGAGGGGAGCTAAGGAAAAAGTTGTGGGGGCGTGGCGAAGCATGAAGAACTACACTCGAACGCTCACTACATACTACAGAGGTAAGAAATTTGAATGTCCATGACTGGATACTGCTCTACAGAGTATAGCGATAGTGATTCACACACATTGGACCCATAATCCTGATACAAAGTGAACGTTGATGATTCAATAGTATGATGTGTATGTCTGGGTGTAGCGTCGCGTAGTGTATAATGTGGTGGTGGTGGTGTAATTGGCCGTGGTGTATCACACAGTAACTGCACAAGACAAATCTACGCCTAAAAATATCTACGCTAGAAATGTTGATGGAATGCACTGCATTGCAGAACTCATTCGCCCGACATATGTCGTCAAGCTTGGACAGCTTGACACAGGCCATATTTGGACACACACACACACACACACACACACACACACACACACACAACATATTGCTCATACCAGCACTGTGACACTGTACAATATCGTAGGACAGCTCATAACAACGGAATGCGACTGGGCAAACGCAAACACACACAAACATACAAACACATACAAACACATAGATACTTGCACACAAACACACAGATATGTAACACATTGAGTTTGTTTCAACAATTTCAACCAACAATTTTGTTACAAACAACCATGTTATAGTCATAATTATTAATAGTATTGTATCAATTATCAATAGGGCTGTCAAAAGTTAATAAAGTTACTTTTTCACCTAAAGGTCACTTTTTCATAAGCTACCTAAAACTGCATGAAAAAGTTGTGTACCATAATTATTAAAAAAGTTATAAGGCTACCAAAATTTACTTTTTCATCGTTAGGTTACTTTTTTGCTTTTAAGGTTACTTTTTTATCGTCAGGTTACCTTTTGTTATTTTTCTTGTTATTAGGTAAGTTTACCACGAAGTTTGCTGACTTTTTGCAGATAAGAGGCACAAAAACGGTATATATGAGGATAAAATAGGAGAAGAGATGGAATATTAGGTCTGAAGATCCAGAAATGTCAACATTTCTGCTCTTAGGATTTAGCAATTGATATTCATCCTAATATCCGTGCTACTCGATATTTATACGTTTTTGGGTACGCAGGATAGTGTAATTCCATTTTAGGAAATGGCCACGAATCGGAGGGTTTCGTGAGATGTTCGGAGCGTGGTATAGTACGATGTGTGATCTCTCTATACCAGATACTGCACTGTAGCACTTGACAGTACGTATTTACTTGAACAGGAATTTGCACGGGATTTTCAGGGCGTGAGATCGCGCCGTTATCCCACGTTTGACATATGGGAGGACGGGGGGCATTCACACATGCATTTACGCTCACAATAATATACAAACTGTAGTACGTGCTATTTGATAAAAAGTTCCATTGAAAAAATATGAAGAAAATTATTGCGACCATTACTAAAACTATTTACATTTGCAATTAGTGTATTTCGCATATGTATGAGCTTTCCACTTAAAATTATATTTTGATGGTTATGCTCCTTTTTCGATGTTAGCTAAATGATGTTAAGTCAATTTTGGTTGTTTTTTGTAAAAATGGTACCAGATCGGAGAGGGTGGAAAAGTAGTACCAACTCGGAAAGATTATAAAAAAGAATGACTGGTGTATTTTCTTCCTTCAGAACTGCAAACAGAAATTGACCTTTTTTGAAGGTTATTTTTACGAAGGTTAGGTTATTTTTATGTTACTTTTTACAGGTTATCATGTTACTTTATATGTTCACAAACAAACAACAAACAAACCGTGTACTTCATATAGAGCACTAATCAGCAAAGGCGTGATAAACATGTGATAAAACGATACAAAAGTGATAATAATATTCAAACTCATAGGTTATTTTTAGGTTACTTTTTTAAGTTACTTTTTCTCGAAAATAAAGTTACTTTTTCCTGATTTTTAGGTTACTTTTTTGACAGCCCTAATTATCAATAAGGTGGTGATTGTGTCAGCTCTCAAGCGCAAAAATCCAAACACAAGCAATCAACTGAATAAATCTTGGACTGAATATTGCAATTCACATGACACGGTAAAAAAATATACAGCCTATGAAAATGTATGTAGAAAATTTGGTAGGGATTGATACAGCAGTACCGACGTTATTATTATTATTATTATTATTAATTACAGGCAAATCCAGTAGCATGGGAAGAGTGCAAGTGCACTATTACCATCCTAAGGTGGCCCCATGTACTGGAAACACCCAAGAGATTCAGAAAGAAAGAGAGTTGGAAAAGAAAATAATAAATAAATAACAATAAATAATAAACCATCATCCGATAACACTGCATAATGTCACTCCGCCCACGTTCCTCAAAAAATAACAACAATCAACAATAAATATGTGACTCAACAATAAATATTAGCTTGCAAAAAGCGTGACTGAGTCGTTAAAAGGTATTGGTTCAGTATCGGTATCTTCTAAGAAATGCTTCGAATGAATTATTCTAAGCATTGTTCATCGCTGACGCTTTGTACATAACCAAGTGTGTATGTATGTGTGTATGTATGTGTGTGTATGTATGTGTGTGAGTGTGTGTGCGTGTGCGTTCAAAGAATCCATAGGCATGCAGGTGACTCAAGAGTAAACTGTGTGTATGTGTGTGTGTGTTTGTGTGTATGTGTGTGTACAGAGGTACGAGTGTGTATGTGCGTGTGCTCAGACAGACCGGCGTGTACAGCCACTATAAACACTCGTTTGACATGAGAAACACACAAACGTACACACACACATACACTGGAGAACGGACAAAGAACACACACACACACGTACACACACACACACACATACACACAACAATGACGACACGCATCTGCGCAGATTCAACAAATCCAGCGGATGAAAATGCTCACATGAGAGACACTGTCATCTCAAACATAAACAAACATGGAAGCACACACACACACACACACACACACACACATACACACACACATACTCATGCACGTATATGAAGAGAACAAGCAGACATATAAGACTAAATCAGAGAAACAGAGAAATATGCAGACCCAAACAATTTCATCCAGACTGTTCTGCAGCGTGAACCATAGGCGTAGATACCGGGGTTATGGGGGTAATATATACCCCCCGGACAAATTGGCTGAGGGGTATGAATATGCAATTATACCCACCGAGAATTCTGCTGAGTTCAGTTCATTCGGTATATTGTCATCAAAATCAGCATAGCAAAACAGTTTGTAGGCAGTTTATATACAATATACTTTTAATTGAGGTATTTGTGTGTTGTAATTGACTAGGCATTAAATAGTTGAGGATCTCATGTAATTGACCAACTGAGTAAACTTTGAACACTAATGCATGATGACTGTCATCCCCCCGAGCCTCGACACAAATCTACGCCCTTGGCGTGAGCACTTGAAGCACAAATTTTGTTGACAAAATGTCTGGCTTACAAACGCACGTTTATACATCACCAGCGTGACAGCACGATACAACAGCACGCCATATTACACGCGAACAGCACAAGAAATCAGCCATGAAAGACCAGCAAAATACAGAGAAATAGTGAAATATTGTCGTCCAAATGCAACAGAATCTGTATTGTATTGCAGACGATCAATGGCGGCTCCAGAATTTGGGAGGGGGCTAAAGAAAAAGATGAGGGGGATTGGTGTATACCGCACTCGAAATCAGGTTCGTCGGGGGTATGGGACCATATACGACAATCCATTGAGGGTATGCAACCATCCAAACCCCTGCTCTAAATGTTCATGGTCGGGATTTTGGGGGGCTCAAGGGGGTTTCAACCCCTCCAATCCCCCTTGACACCGCCACTGCATACGATGCTTATAGGTTTTCATTTATAGCATATAGTTGACATGCTTATCATGTACGTCTGTTTTTAGATCTCAAAACATCCACAGTCAGTTGTGTATATGCTCCACTCTGTAGCGGACACACTGTGTATATGCATAGATGAATGAGCTACACACTGTCCGCACACACGAAACACGTGCTGTATATAAAACTGAATGATATGAGAAACCCTGAAAGCCACAGACAACCACAGTCTGAACTGCACTGCAAGCCAACCTGCTAATTACCGCCCAACTTATTCCGGCCGAGAAGCACACACAGAAACAAGCAGGCACTCTTGTAAACAAGTCATGCCGCGTTTAATAAGACTGGTTCATACTGTGGTCATCAGCCCAGACAGTGGCGGCGCCAGGAGGGAGCTGGGAAGGGTTGACCCCCCCCAATCCCGACCATGAGCGCTTCGAGTGTAGTTCCCCATGTTTCGCCCAGTTGTGCATCTGTTTCTTTAGCCCCCCCCCCACCAGCGGAAAAATCCCGGCGCCGCCACTGAGCTAAACACAGAGAAAGAGACCACCATGGAAAACAAGAGAGAGAGATGGAAAATAGAATGACAGAGAAGAGATGAAGAGATGATAGACGGTGCATTGATATAACACAATGACAGGGCATACGGTACGTATACAATCACTCGACAATGTAATGCACACACATACACGCACACACACACACACACATACAAACGCAACCCAATTACGATGATTGACAATAGTTTGACGACAGGACATGTCGGGAAAAAACAGACGTTATACAGAAATCGCAGCTCAAAAAATGCACACAAATTTCGGCCCGATATACGGGCAACGTACACGCGCTCACTTTGTTCCAGGATTCAGCATCAACATCAAACAAAGCATTTGAGAAGCAGTCCACCATATTCTATTCACAGCCATCATGGGCGTAGATCCTGGGTGTATGAGGGGTATATATACCCCACGACAAATTTCAGCTGAGTTCAGCTCATTGGGTATATTGTCATTAAAATCAGCTTAGCAAAAAGTACACATGTGTGTGTGTGTGCAATAATATACAATATACTTTTCATTGAGGTATGTATGTTGTAATTGACTAGGCATAAAATGGTTGAGGATCTCATGCAATTGACCAACTGAGCTTGAATTTATGCTTGCCTTCTAGTCGCGAACAACATATTCTCAGCATAGAAGACAGATATAATATCAACTGCACTCAAACAACACATAGAAATGATTTAACGAAGCTAACCTTTTTGAGATGTTTATTCACCCATTTTGTGAACGTCTTCTTCTGAATAGCATCGCGCTCGTCTGCCAAAACCAACACACATACACACACACACACATACATATTATAACGATTACAAGCAATTGTTTATATCACTCAAATCAAACGACGTAACCACAAAAAACATACACATATACGTGTACAAATGAGTGCACATAGATCAAAGATCGAACGTAATCCTATGCAATTATTGTTAGTTAGTTAGTTAGTTGGCCTTTATTGCGCTCCACAAAGGCTTTTCAGCACAATAAGCTACTCTACAAAAAAAAAATTATAGATCAATAAAATAAAGTAAAAAAATGAACAAAACAAAACGGCAGATACAGTGACAGATTCAGGTTAAACATGTAGCCTAGTTATGTGTGAAAAACATGACAACAATATGTTTGTGTTTGACGATTGGAAAAAAGCGAGCAGGTGTGGAATGTGTTTACAGCAATAATATAACTGGCGCGTATGACTTTCGGTTATCGTTCACATAAACACATCAACATCATAAAACATTCGGTTATCGAGTACACATAAACAAACACTCCTATTTTCGGTCGTTATATAATTTTATAGCGCTGAAATTCATTCGCCTACGTCCCGATTCTGTGTTGATTTTTGCTGGTATGATATTCGTTCGGTTTTTACCCAATCGGCGTTCGTTCGTGTCTAGTGTCGTATATATTTGCTGGGGAATACAATTGGTGATCATTTTTCGGGTGAAGTCGAGTCGCCGTTGCTCTATCATCTGAGTAGCAGTCGGCCATCCTAGTAGTTCGTATATCGGTGTTATGTGATCGCATTTTCTTGTTCCTGTTAGAATTCTTGCGCAGAAGTTCAGTATCTTTTGTATGCGTTTAGTCTGAGTTCGGTTACAGGTTCCGTATATGGACATGCAATATCGTAATTGGTTGAAAACTAAGCAGGTGATGATTTCTTCGTGTGTCGTTGCTGGTAAAGACAATTTAAATATGTTGAATGATATTAATATTCCTGTCGTCTTCTGAGCAAGTCGTGATATGTGTGCTTCGTATGTCAGTCGTTGGTCGAGTGTCACTCCCAATAGTTTCATAGTATTGGTTGGTTTGATGACTTTTCCGTTGAATGAGAGATCCGGTGAGTCAATCATTGACAGTGCTTTATTAGATCCGAAGATCATCATCTGTGTTTTTGATTCATTTATCTTCAGTCTATTTCCGTGAGACCATTCGAGAATATCGTTCAGGGTCGCTTGGATTTCGGCTATTATTTCGTGTATTTGTTCGCATCTTCCTCTGGCTAATATCGTGGTGTCGTCTGCATACTGTACTAACCGTACTTTCGCTGATATTGCCGTTGATAAGTCGTTTGTAAATATATTGAAGAGTTGGCAGCTCAGACTACCTCCTTGGAAAACTGAAATCGGTTGTCTCATCGTTTGCGTATTCGATGTAGTTACAGTTCCGTCAGACTTGACTATTTGTACTTGTTGAGTGTGATTTTTCAAGTAGTGTTCAAACCATGTGTTATCGATTCCGTGGGCCTTTAACTTGTGCAAAAGCCGTTCGTGGGGAATTAAGTCGAAACATTTGGAGAAGTCGATGGCCACCAATACTGTCAGCTGATGTTGGTCCATCGCTTCCAGAATATAATCAGTCACCACGGCAAGTGCAGTTTCAGTAGAATACCTCCTTCTGTAAGCATGTTGGGTCGTAGTCAAGAGATCATGATCTTCCATATATGTGGTAAGTTGCAGCTGAACAGCTTTTTCAATGAGCTTGGTGACAGGCGGCATGATGGTAATAGGTCGTGTTTCATTGGCTTTGTCCTTGGGAATTGGTATGATAGTGGCGTTCTTCAGCTTATGTGGCATCTGCCCACTGGTAATGCTGGTGTTGATAATGTCAAGTAGGATGTGGGATACTCCGTCGAAGCATTGGTATAAAGTTTTCATAGATAATCCGCTTGAGTCGTTATATGTGGACTTCTTCTGCGATCGTATGATTTGCCAGAGGTCCTCCATCCGTATTGGTCGTAGCTCCAGAGTGTTTGTGTTTATTCGTTGAAGTCGTATCGGTATGTCTTGATTTGGTTGAGGAATATTGGGTAAGATATTTTCTCCGATGGATAAATAAAGGTCGTTCAGTTCGTCCGGATCAGCTTCAATACTTCGTTTCGTTTTCTTCGTTCCGATTATCGGTTTACAGGCCTGCCATATATTAGTCGATTTCGTTTCGATGACCTTTTTGATGTTAGCAGCCTTCTCGTTTCGTATGGCGATTCGACAAATACGGTTTATTTCCTTGTATTCCTGTGTCTTACCATCGGCCAACGCAGCTTTTCTCTGCTTCAATTTCTCTCGTAATTGTAACGATAAAGGGTGTCGGTTCAGCTTCGATTGTGTGTGTTCGTGTGTGTGTATTGCCACAAACAACATTAACAAGAAAACAACAAAACAATCAGCTAAATATTGCGGCGATAGTTCGTCGAGCTAAACAGCTCCTGGACGAACAGATTGACATAAACATTTCAACATTACATGCAATTGTATCAATGCAGTTTAATTAACTCTATGATAATATAACAATTTAATCAGTTCAATCAATGAAAGTGTATACTATGAACGACATCATCGACAATTGTGAGTAGACACGTGGAAACATGACAATATTAACAAGTACAAAACGTGCAACAAAATACGCATGTTCAGCGGTGTTCACATTCGGACACATTTGTTGTTTTGTTGCTCAAGCAGGTGTTTTTTATTCTATTTTTATACACATTCTTGTGAACTGCGTTCAGAAGTTGCTTAAGATTGATGGGAAGTTCATTGAATGAATTTGGAGCCGAACATATTACACTGTGTTTAAAAAGAGTTGTTCTAAAAGACGGACATTCAAAGTTTATGCGATGACTTCTTGTCGTGTAGCTGCTTTCAGTTAAGGTAAAAAGTGTACTATTTTTGTATTTATGGATCAATAATAAGGTGAAATATTTGTGAATGAAATGAAATTGCAATATGTTTCTATCTGCTAAATATTTATCTATGGAGTCGAATTTTTTTACGTGAAATATGCAACGAAATATTTTGTTTTGTGCAATACTTAATTGTTTATGAAATGAAGGCCATGTGGATCCCCATAATGCTACACAGTAATGCAGGTGAGGATAGCACATTGTGTAATATATGCTAAGCATAGCTTCAGTAGTCAGGTTATGTCTTATCCGGTAGAGTATGCCTGTTAATTGCGAGATTTTGGCGCATGTTGACGTGATGTGACTAATCCAGTTTAAGTTTTCGTCCACATTGACTCCAAGAAACTTCACATGATCTGCTATGGCAATTGTCCCTTCATCCAGTTGTATTGGTGGCATAGATATTTGTATTGACCTGTTCCTAAATAGTACGCATTTGGTCTTGCTGATGTTTAATCGAAGTTTATTCACATGTGTCCAATGAATAATCTTGTTCAGTTCGTTTACACATGTGACATACAGTGAATCCAGGTCAGTGTCTTTAATAAGACACTGACCTGGATTTGTGTGTGTGTGTGTGTGTGTGTGTGTGTGTGTGTGTGTGTGTGTGTGTGTGTGTGCGTGCAGGTGAGAATATGCGGGTACCAGCCACTATATAAAACAGGCCCACACAAAACACACACAGTCAGTCAGTTATGCAGCCAAATGCTCCATATAAATGCTATAATATGCACATTATGTCACATTACCACACCACTATTATCACATCAGTATGCCGCTAAAATACCAACTCAAACACTGTCAAACTGAACATACACACACACACACACACACACACACACACACACACACACATACAGGCTTATGCCCGGATGCATCAAGAGGTTGGTATGCGTGTTTGTGTGTATGTGTGTGTGTATTTGCAAGTGCGTATGTGTGGGTGTGCAGATCCGTATCAAAGTCTTGTGGGGGCCTCCACGAAGACAATAATTCGAGCCCAATTATAAATAAAACACCATTATAATTATATAATTATATATATAAATATAATTATAAATATAATTATAGCCATTATAAAGCTGGGCACTTACGCTACTTCAGTGCGCCAGTTTATGATAAATTGTAATATCATGCGGCCCATGATATCAATATCAAAGGGCCCCTCAACACTCGCGCCCCCTCGACCGAAGGGGGCGGGGTGCAACTGTTACGGCTCTATATGAGTGAATGTGAATGGGGAGAAAGGGGGAGAATGGGGGTGTATGAAGCGAACGACGTGTGAACGTCAACGGTTTCACTAATCAATTCTTGTACACACTCATCATTTCTGCAACAGCAATGCAACACGATTGCATTGTTGCAGTGTTTTTGTTAGGCGAGCCAATGATGAGCTTACACGGGACATTGGGAACAAGAGAGCCCGACAAGACTGGCATCAGAGGCGGTGCCAAGGAGGGCTTGGAGGAGCTGAAACTCCCAAATGTGTACCAAGCCCGCCTGAGTCCCCCTCAAAAATCTTGACCATCAACATTTGGAGTGTAGTTCCTCATATTTCACCAAGCCCCGGCATCTTTTTCATCAGCCCCCCCGCGGTAAAAATCCTGGTGCCTCCACTGACTCGCATCATTCATGCACATTCGATACTGGTCTCTCAAATAGCGTGTTATCTGATGTCATACATTAAAAGTACGAGCTCATCTTCATTGGCAGTTCTAGGCGGTCTGAAAAATACCTCAACTGAGAAGAGCGATGCACCAATAAACCCAAAAACGGCAGATAATTGGTGATGTTGAAGGAAGATATTGACAAGGTTTTAAGGCATTGTAAAGGTTTTGACAAGATTGTAAGGCATCGCAGACATTTTCACAAGGTTTTGATGCAATGCAACAATTTAGCGGCATAAAATCAACACTAGAACAGGCGATGGCATAATGCACACACACAAATAAGGCAAGATTTATTTGCAAGATTTCCTGCCGTACAAGATATTACGGGCTCAGATAGCATACCGAGATGGAGCACATCAGACCAGGTCGATTATAAAGACAAGCCGCTCCAATTTCTATTGTGTCAGATACCACCAAGATCACGCAGCATAACCCTCTCTCGGCGAGGATGTTATCTCCCACGCTCTACCTGAACAATCATCGCTGCGATGGCACGCGTCTGTTATTATTATTATCAACTACAAACAGTGGCGGATACAGAGTGCAATTTTGGGAGGGGCTGAATAAATTTGGGGGGCTGAATCTTGGGGGCGATCAGTCATGTACATGCATCATTATGCAACGTCTACAATAATGCTTATATCAACAGATTATACAGAAAAATATTTTTGTTGACGTCTTTCAGTGAACCTCTTGGTTATGAGGAGTTGATGGAAACATTTGGGGGGAGGCTTCAGCCCTCTGAGCTCCCCCCCTAAATCCGCCATTACAGAAAAACCCGGTGACATGGGATGAGTACAGGCACTATTACCACCGTGCGGTGGCCCCATGTACACTCAATACAAATAGTCCATCACGCTGCAAAATACCAGACTACATATGTGGAGGTGTGTGTTTGTCTATGTCGGAATGTGTGTACAAGTGTGTGTCTGTCTGTGTGTGTGTTTGTGTGTGTGTGTGTGTGTGTGTATATGTGTGTGTGTGTGTGTGTGTGTGTGTACAGGAAGTGGTGTTTTGTTCGAAAACCAACAGAACATACCCAGGACAATCCCAAATACTGGTCGGAGCGCATTTATAACACCAGAACTTATGAACAGTTGAAATTTAATATCAGCTCATTCAAACACAAATATACACATAAACACACATTCAAACATCAACACACACAAGCGGAGTGCAATCAGATACACATGTTGCAACGACTGTCGAATAAGGTATCAAGTATCGTTTGACGCTAAATGTGTAAGGATTCGAGAACATTAAATTGAGAACAATTGATTTAACGAATTTCTTCCAGTCCCTCGTCTCCTGCAAAGGCAGCACACTACATTAGAACGCTAAACCTAACCTAACCTACAATCTATGAAAAATACAGAAACGTTTTTGTTCTAATGAATTCCAGCGTTATACATTAGCTCAATTTAATGTTCTTAAATCCTAACACATTTAGCCTAGACCTCAACTATCGACTGCATATTCACCAGGCTGTTGCACGAGAAACGTGTTACCACATGTTACCACGTGTTACCACATTTTACCACATGTTACCACATGTTACCACGTGTTACCATGTGTTACCACATGTTACCACGTGTTACCACGTGTTACCACGTGTTACCACATGTTACCACATGTTACCACATGTTACCACATGTTACCGACAATTTTTTGTTCGTGTTGTCTGTATACACAAGGGGTTCCTGGCAGGGGGTGCTGGCGCCCCTAAAGGGTGCGAGACTAGTTCCTAGGGGGTGCGAGAAATCATTTTTAAAATTAAAGAAAATATATGTGTTTGCCTATGCTGTATTTTTTCCCCGAAAACAAACATTTTTTCTGTATGAGTGAGCATTGAATTAAAAAGTTTTTTACTACGTCGTTTGTATTTTTATATCTTTCATATAGCTATTAAAAATACAGGGGGTACGAGAACCGACTTCTTATTTGAAAAAAGGTGCGAACTATGAAAAGATTAAGAACCACTGGTACACTGGAAGCACTGGTACACTGGAACCACTGGTATACTGGAACCACTGGTACACTGGAACCACTGGTACACTGGAACCACTGGTACACTGGAGCCACTGGTATACACAGAGGATATCGTGTACGAGCTCCTGCTCTTCGAGCTGAAATGCAACTCAGGACAACAATAGAGATGGGTTGAATTTCGTGGTGGACCAGTGAACTGAGAAAGGCTCAATTAAGTCATCCAAGTCTGGCACTAAATGACTGAAGACCGAATGTCTCGCAGAGTTGTGGCTAGCTCATGTCAGTCCTACAGCCTACTATGTACTCCAGAGTGCTAATGTGTATATGTGTAGTGCGTATAATATTCCTCCAAAATGAAGCAGTCAAACAGAAAAGCGACCACTGATTCTCTCATGTCATATTCCACATGTGAAGACGAAACGTTAAGCAAATCGCTCCTAAACTGACCTCATGAAGGAATCTAAGAACGCAAATTTGACATGGATAGACTGAGCAACTCAGCAAATCGCTCCTAATATGCCAGTGGTTCTCAACCTGTTACAATTTGTGCAATGTTTTCAAATCAGCACTCAGTTTTCGCATTGATTATTGATAGCTATATGAAGATATAACAACACAACCGACGTTCGAAAGAATGAAGCGAAAAGTAATCATCGGGGAAAAATAAAAACACAGGTAAAAACTTGATATAACTTCTTTAATTGTTCACAGGAATCCCCTCATCCCATAGCAGCCAGGTTCACATCCCCTAGGAGTGAGATCACCTCCGTTTGGAGCCCCTGTAATATAGGAGCCTTACCGCCGCCCCTGACTGCGCGAGCTTCACAGAAAATGAGCTGCACACTTGCTGCTTCACCATTTTGACTTGTGCACACACAAGCAAGTATCCAGGTGAAAGATGGACAGAGGATGAGGGACACTGGATGCACCAGCCACACTCCGCAACCTCTGCCTAATCATCACACGATGATTCACTGGCATGTTTGTGCCGGTAAATTCCACTGTCGAGCTTCATTCACATTTTGCTCATTCGTGCCATGTTACCGGTCAGTACGCGTTTTTATGAAACATGTGTATATACATACACAAGTACACACGTACGTATATGCCCACTTGAGTCCATTTCTTCTCCGCATATTCTTTGATACCAGTGGTTCTTCAGCAATCAGTTGTCACGCCCTCCTGGATTATTGATAGATTGACATGTATGAAAAAGATATATATGCAAACGACGTAATAACAAAAAAATCGATATTCATTCACACAGCTCAAAGTTCACTCAAGTTGTTTACGAGGAAAAAAGTACAGGCAAAGGTTAAAACATACATTTTTCTTCACTGTTTCCTTCATCTCGATCAAGAAACCCTGTTTTATGCGTAGGTAACGATGCGTGTGGTGTATGCGTGTCTGTGTGTAAGCAAGTGTGGTGTATGCGTGTCTGTGTGTAAGCAAGTGTGGTGTATGTGTGGCTGTGTGTAAGCAAGTGTGGTGTATGTGTGTCTGTGTGTAAGCAAATGTAATGTATACGCGTATGTAAGCAGTTTGACACAGTGCTGTACGAATGTGTGTCAAGTTTATGTACATGACCATTTGTATGTTTGTCTGTAGCGCCAAGAGTCGGTGTAAACAGTTCGTGTGCAAGCTTGTAGTGTAGGTTCATATGTGCGCCAGTGATGGGCAATATAAACTATACTATAAAACTACCAAACACATGGTAAGCACAGTGCGATGTATGACTACGCTAGCGGAGGCCAGTCTAGTCCGCGGTCTAGGCAGGGTTTGTGAGCATTGCGTCGCTCTTCATTGAACAGAGGTGTTGTATTCAGTATTTAGCAGTCCTTAACCATGCTACAACTCGCGAACACGTTGATTCAACAAGCTGAACCCGCTAACCGCCATATGTTGATCACACTGCACATGCTCACACACAGACATACAGGCAGACAGACAGACAGACGGGTGCGCGCGTGTTCCCACTGACAATCTTGAGCCATCATGCGTGAAGCATAGCTGCCTGATCGAGTGTGAACACGCAGCTAGGTTGGAAACCACACGTGTAGACACATGGGTGAGAATGTCGGGACCACTACACACATACATACATACTGTCAGCTCTAGTAGCATTTAGCCAACGATCGGCGATGGTGGCACGATGAGATGCATATTAGAGTGTTGGTCAAGATGCAACGCCACCTAGACCCGCATGCGGTTCCTTAACGCTGCCTAGAGGCTCTCTGGAGCTTTTTCAAAAGTGTTTGAAAATGCAAAAATATGGGGGAGGGAAATATATTGCTTGCTATAAGTCTTTTATAAGGTTTATGTATGGCTTTTGATTTTTTGCGGCTCCAGACATATTTGCACTTGTGTTTTTTGGTTCAATATGGCTCTTTTTTGGTTCAATATGAATGTTTGAACATATTTTTTGCCGACCCCTGCCATAGAGTCTGTAGGATGAATGCACTTCAGAATTGAGGACCAACCAAAATGCATGAATCGAACACTGATTCAGAAGTGTGGCATTCATTATTGTGTATCATTTAATTGCGGTGTTCCGCTCAGGTGTTTCTGCTTACAGTATCATCATGTGTTGATATTTCCCATTTTGGTTCAGTATTTTTGCAATTCTGAATAAATTACGCTCGAAATGATTGCTCGGAAAAGAAAAAAGACAAAATGAATGCCTACTGTGCGCCATGAATGACACTTCAGGATTCACTTCACACAGGAGCCGAAGCAGTGTCTTATGGACCCCTCGAAGGCAGTACTGCGGGCCACCATTGTGAATGAAAGACCATTATAATAGAGATCCGACTACGGGAGAATGCAGTTACAAGCAGCCCCTCGGTGTACTGGGAACTGACGGTACTTCAGTGCGCTAGTTTATGATAAATGTTAACATCATGCGTGAAGCAACGGGCTCCTCAACACTCGGCCAACACTAGACCGGAAGTTGCGGGATGCGGCTGCTACGGCTCTAACTTCAGAAGCACTTGGAACTACTTCCGAAGTGTTGAATCGAACAGACCCTAGACATGTCTGCTAGCAACCTATTTGTCTACTTGGCGCTGGCCAGGTGCACGCTGCATTCAACACAGCAATAAACTTGTGCACCCGTGCTGTTGCAATTGTGTTGAGTGTCGAAGCGTGCAACATCACCAGCAGACAGAACACAGGCAGCTGCAGGTGGAACCCGAGCAGCAGAGCTATGTATCATGCATGCAAGATCAACTGGTGAACGAGCAGCTTAGATATACCATTGAGGAAGTTCCAGATTAAATTGCCAAATATCCAAAACCTCAAATCAACATTTCAAACAAATACAATGCTGAGGAATGTAAATAAATGAAAGGTAAACATTCATCCGACGGCATTGAAAGCGGGCTAATTTTCGAGTGGCATATTTGAAACAGCACAAAATCTGTGAGCTGATGAAAGATCTATAGACAAAAAACCACGAGAAAACCGCAAACATTTCGTCGAGTCGTTTGAGTGTGTGTGTTGCTTGTTGCAAGAGACTGCACAAAATGAACGTGTATTTAACGTTTACAAATGAATTCCTCAAGCGAAAAAATTCCCAGAGAGATCACATAAATAACTCACAAAAAGTTCACACATCTCTAAAAAAAGAATGCATTACCCCGGCTCCTGGTCCAATGTCACAACCAAAAATGCAAAATTGAACAAGAATTTACAATATTTTCCCCACAAATGCAAACACTGATATATCTAGGTCACATATTATAGAGAGGAAAGTACTCGAAATCATTCAAATTCGAATATAAAAATTTCACTTTGATAACCTTTGAACGTTATATTCTTTTCTATCGATAAATTAATACCTCAGCCACACGACTATATAACGCGTCGAAGTTTAGCCAGGACGCATACAGAAACCAGGACGTGCTCAGAAAAAAATGTTGCGAAAAATACTATGGGTCAAATAAAACCACAAAACTAAGAGTATAATTGAGATTTACGTTTCAAATTTGGTTGTTTTCTGAAAACGACCATGTTAAAGGAGAAGATAAGTGAGCGTTCACCTTTTATTTTGGTCAAATTTTCCTCATAACCGTCACCATTGTCGACCGACGTGGAACGAGAATTTCTTCCAGCCTGTGAGGGGCTATTTTTCCCGTTGGGAAGCGGTTCGAATCCAAGTCGATCCTTGTAGTACTGTGAATCCATGCGTGCGTGTTGCCACAAACTCAACACTAATATAAACTACAATAGTGACACAGTACACACGCCGTTCAAGGCATGATATCGCTGCACAAATACCGCATCCAAGCACACACAGATCGCGACTAACAAGCGCATAACACTCCACTACACTAACTACGCCGGCTATCGCGTGCCGGCTGGTGAGTGCTCACATTGGCGTCACTCCCGAGCCCCAGTGAATACGTGACGTCAGCACGGCGTTAACCCGCTTCAAGTGAGCGAGACATGGACCAATGCAGTAGCGCCAATGTAATATTGTCAAGTGCATATGCGACAGGTGCGCCATGCTTCGCCGCAAATTCTGCTCAACATGATTTGGAAAATAGTTGACGTCAAAACATTGTGTTTGGTGACAATAATTCAAACCATATAAACATATGTGGTGTATTTTTGTTATGTCTGTTTAGTGCATATTTTTGTTTGTAGTATTTCGATTAGTGAAACAATTATCAGTGTCTCCGCTATAATGAGTTAGATGCACCAATTATATTGTACAGATCATCCTCTGTAGAATAATCACATTTTGTTAGTATTGCGTGATTAATTTCAACAAATATCGTGAATTATTCCGATAATTTAATTATATTTAACTTATCTATATTGCACAGTAATTTTTGCCATTCCTGATATGTGACCAATAAGCATGCCGTATTATTTGAATGTTAACAGCTGGTATAATATAAATAATTTATTTTGCTCCTATATTATTTTCCCAAATTTTCTACGATTACCGTAATGGCCCAAGTATAATGTTTACCCAGCCTCGTATAATGCTCCTCCAGGTTTGAATCTAAAAACTGGTTTTTTATATACCCGAGTATAACGCTCCCCTTAAATTTTCAGATGTTCGATAAGATGAACCATTATTCGAGCTGAGAAAAACTAAGCGATAGGATCGTTCTGACTTCCGACTTGGATGCTCAATTATGCAGATTTCTCGACTCCTGCAACTTCCCTCATTGTATTATATTAACTGATAAAATACCACAAACGTACCAATAAAATGTATTACATAATTTGATCCGCCCTTACACAGAATTTGACTTTGCAAACTGGGATTTCTCACATACTCAAGTATAATGCTGCCCCAAACTTTGATGTTGAAATTTGGTACGAAAATGGTAGCTGATTATACTTGCGTGATTACGCTAATGCGTTCCATTATTTCATCTTATGAGGTAAGTTAAGAAAAAACTTCATGTTTTCAAATTATGTATAGATAATTGTTCTTGTGAATGAGAACATCGTGTGTGCATGATATGAACCCTAGTAGATATATATACTATTATAGCTTCATATCCGACTATTAATGCGCATATCATACCACACCCATCAGGTTCATCTCATAATTCATCACATCCCAGCACTCTAAACTGTTTCTGGAACGCACAAATGCAACAGAACCAACGCTAGGTGTATAAAAACACTTGCTCAAGCACACACAAGCACACACACACACACACACACACACACACACACACACACACATGCATCAGCTGCTCTGGTATGTGGAGAGTACAGATGAAGAGAGGAGGAAAGAGAGAGCGAACGAGCAGACACACAGTGGGAGATCAGTGGCTCGTGCAAAGGCGTTGATCTCCCGGAGGAATGGAGGAAGGCAGAGTACGGGCGACAATAAGAGAGAGAGAGAGAGAAATAGAGCAAGGCAAACAGTAAGTGTGAAACACACACAATCCTGAATAGAGAAGCACATTTGCAGAAATAAAGAGGATCGGATAGAGAAAGCGAGAAGGAGATTTCCAAGCATTCATCAACTTATAAGGGAAAGAGTAGAAAGAGCGGAGGATTGAGTGTTGTTTTTGTTTGTGGTGTCTGGCGCTACCCTAGCAAACACGTTGCTAGGGCAGCACCCCGCACACATGAACGCGCATACACTCGCAAACACACACACACACACACAAACACACACAAACAAACACACACACATTCGACTCCTGCGCAATTGTTAGTCCTAGATCGGACGTCGGCAACCCAAAATCTTGAAGGAGTCCCATAGAGCAGTGGTTCTTAACCATTTTCCTCTGATTCCCCACTTCTTAATGGGTCATCTCTTCATTTTCAACAACAGCACTGATAAATTCAATAAATTCAGTTGTTACATCGAAGTAAATCTCAAGAAGTCATAAGAAACAAAAATGAACAAATTTGAAATGATAAAAACAAAACAATTGTCCTGTTCTGTCCGACCTTTAGCTTCCCACTTGGCAACTCTTCCATTCCCACAGATTCAGAACCACTGTCAGAGCAATGAGAAGTCATTATTCCTGGAGCCGCAAGTTTTTGATATGTTGCATATGCGTTTCTATGCAGTTATCATATCCTATATTTATTCATTTTAGCTTGATTAGCCTCCTATCAAACTGCTCAGTGTGTTATTATTATTGGATAATAAAGCTAAATATTAATAAAATATCAAATAACAACACATCCAAGGCGCAATGTATAAAAATGTGTATCATAGATTAGCCTTATCATAACCGACATGTTCACATCCCTATGTGTGTGTATGCGTGTGTGTGTGTGTGTGTTTACAGATGTCATCAGAAACATTGTGTATAATACACAGAGTCACAGACCTTGTGAGAACACATGAACACACAATGAGAAAGTGCACAGAACAACGACGAGGCTAGAATTATCCAACATCTTTCTAAAAAACTAACAAGCATGTACACATGTACAATGTACATACTTCAACAACTACACCATTTACATGTTCTTGTCTGTGTATGTGCCAGTATGTACGCATATGCGTGAGTGTGTGTGTGTGTGTGTGTTTTCCCAGATAGAAGTAGAAATGATGTGGTTGTCTGATGCTCCGTTACCACCGGTGGTGGTATCAGCAGTGTGTTACCACCTGTGTTACCACCACCTGGTACGGCCATGGCTGTCTTATGCGACACAAAGCGTTGTCACAAACAGCAAGATAAAGCAAACTGGAGACACGCCCACACACACGGACACACATAAGAACACACACACGGACACACGGACTCACATAAGAACACACACACACGGACACACGGACACACATACGAACACACACACATACAAACATACAGACACACACTCAGATAGAGATAGAGACAGACGAACACACACATGGGCATCGACACACACACACACACACACACAAAAAAAACATACACACACACACACATACGGACATAGACAAACACACGGACACACACGAAGGGGACAAAGGTGCGACACATAAGTCTTAATGATTGACATATACTCACACGCCCACACACACACACACACACACACACAGGCAGACATACACGCATACAAGCATGTCAAGACAACTGATAGTGCCAGCAAATGCCTCCTTTGTGTGTATGTGTGTATGTGTGTGTATGTGTGTATGTGTGTGTATGTGTGTATGTGTGTGTATGTGTGTATGTGTGTACGTATGTATGTATGTATGTATGTATGTATGTATGTATGTGTGTAGGTATGTATGTGAAAATAGTTGACTAATCAGTCACTGACCTCCTCTAGGAGCAGCCAATTCTTACGATCTAATTCTTAAACATTAATTAATGATATCCTCTTAGCAACAAATTATTTCAAGCAAAACAATAGTGTAATCAAGCGGCGGCGCCAGAATTTTTCCGCTGGGGGACTGAGATAAAAGACACTCGAACTGTTCATGGTCAGGATTATTGGGGGGTTCAGGGGGGCTTGACATAACTTGTTTTGAAATCTCACGCCCCCCAAACCCCCCCACCTTGGCGCCGCCACTGATTGAAAAACAAATAAATCATGTAATTACAAGCTTCAATAAATATTCCCTAGAACAAATGATTTCGTGAAGCTAAGTTGTCAAGTGTTCTTTGTAATAGATATTTGAAATTTTATAGATGCTATGAAGACACTCTGTATATTACGGCATATACACAAACACGTTTTGATAGGATCTTCAAAAAATGCTCAGAACACTACTTCATGACGTGGCATAATGTTTGAGAGCCACTGGTCAAATGCTCGTGTGTTTGTCTGAATATATACGTGAATATACATGAATGTATGCATGTGTGTGTGTGTGTTCTAATTTTGAAAATGCGTTTGTTTACGAGATGCTATTTTCATTAATACTTTTTTGATGAACACATTAGATCATGCAAGTATGTTATGTGTATGTGGCATAGTATGCGCACAGGTATGACGCATCCTGTGTATGGCAAATTTACGACGTGGTGCTCGCGTGGTATGCGGCATACAAAGTATGGAACATACCACACGTGTGACACACCAGGACAAATATAGCCATGTACAAATAACTATTCCATCTCCCCTTGTAATACACACACACACATACACACATCCTCTCGAACAGGAAATTACATAGATGCATCAGAGTACTGACAATTAGAGCTGGGCAGAAACCGGTACCGGAACAGGTTCCGACGGATCCGCTGCATGAGTATTGAAATAGTATCCGGAGTACGGAATCGGTTCCGGAACTCATACCCGATAGCGTCTTTTCAGTGCCACATTCACTAACGGAAGCTTTCTTTAGTCCCTTCTATCTGTCAGTGATCACTAAAAATTTAGGGGGCCTGGCCAGGGGGTACAGAAATGATCATTTTGTTAATGCGAGTGGAACTGGATCCGTAACCATTTTCAACGATCCGGAACCGTTATCTATTCAAATTGAGTTCACCTCATAGGCATGTCTACGAGAGGACGAAAATATCGCACACACACAAAAACTGTCGAGTTCCCAATACTCCGAAAATGGAAAATGCAATTGAAAAGTACAATCATAGACATTTCTGTATGCAACTGTATAGATCAGGGGTTGTAACCAGGGTGCGAGCCTGGTTCCTAAGTGTGCAAACATTCCTGTGAATAATTGAAGAAGATATATGTTTACCAGTGCTATATATTTGTATTGATACAAAATCTTGAAGGAAACTCAAAGGAACTATAAGCTGTATGAGTAAATATTGAATAATAGCTTGTTGTTATTACGTCGTTTGTATTTTATGTTTTTCATCACAGCTAACAAGAATCCAGGCAGGTGCGAGAGCTGAATGCTGAGTTGAAAAAGATACAAACACTGAAACAAAAGGTTGAGAACCACTGGTATCCAGATGCACAGACACAAATTCTTATATCCATACATAACATAGCTCACCATCATACAATATAGTCCAGTGGTTCCCAACCTTTTCTAGTTTGCGGCACCCTTGGCAAGCCTTTCAAAAGTTCCCGGCTCCCTTATAAGGAAATATACATATTTCATACATACATTATTACATACATATACACAGAGCCGTAGCAACCGCCCCCAAATGTTGAGGGGCCCCTTTGCTTCACGTATTATGTGATTATGTCTAATAAATACATTCATTATTTGGTGATTTATTTATAATGGGGGCCCAAAGTGTTGCCTTCGGGGGGGCCATAATTCTTCGCAACGGTTCTGCATAAACATACATTTACTACATATTTATAATCTCCGTTGTTTTTAATATACTTTTTTTCATTTCGACATTTTACATCGGTGTAACAAAACCTTATACATGGATATGAAAATTGTATCTACACTGGTCCTGTTATTACAAAAAACGGCATTATAATACAAATATGCAATTTTTTCCCCGGAATTTTGGCTGCACCCTCAAAATATCTCGCGGCACACCGGTTGGGAACCACTGATATATACATATAGAGCCTAGCAAACCGGGTGCATTGCCTCTGTGAGTACTGCGTTCCTACAATGTACATTATTTAGCCGGTCATCCTATATCATATATCACCGTTCTGACAAGTCAACATCAAACACACACACACACACATACACACACGCATACAAACTTGACACTGACACACACACGCACACGCATACACACCAATTGGAGACAAGATGCACGGTGCAAAAACATATGGCCGGTAGTTGTGCAAGATTAATGCACGCGGTAATGGTTGCAGCCTAGCAAACACTCCTCAAGACTCATGCAACAGTGGCGACGCTAAGGGGGTTTGGAAGTGCTGAATCACCCCTCAAAAAATCCTGACCATAAACCAAGTGTTCCTCATGTTTCACCAATCCCCAGTATCTTTTTCATTAGTCCTTACCGCTTAGCCCCCCACCGGTAAAATCCTGGCGCCGCCACTGTTATGCAATGAAGACGGATTGATGGTGGTGGCAGCGGCTGAGGTCACGTCTCACAGATCCCATCAAGCACGGATCTCAATGAAGTCACGGTCACACATTGCAAGCTCGCATTTTCCCCCACCAACAACGCTAAAAAGTGCAGAAACTCCAACACGAATATCAATCAAATATGTCAGGCCATGCGACATTGGTTCACATACAGCGCCGATACGAGGTCATATGAGGCAATACTTGGGACCTCCATTATAAATACAGCACCATTATAATAGGAGGTCTGACTTGCATGCAGAAAATGCAGTTGCGAGCAGCCCTATCGGTCTCGATTAAGCTGGGGACTTTCATGTGCTATTATATGATCAATCTTAATAGCAACGGGGCCCCTCAACACTCGAGTCTCACCCAGTAGAGGGGGGGGGGGGGGGGGGGGTGCTACAGCTCTGTTCAAACAGACACCATCAAAAATACAATGAATAAATGCGAAATTTCGGTTTTCGTTTTGTATATACATAAACTATTTATTGGATTTCATATATTCACCAAGTTCCATCTGATAATTTAACATGCTGTTTTTCCGTTCAACCAGCCTCTCTATCTCCGGGACCATTTCCGCTCACGAGAGAAGTGGCTGCATACAGCTGAGGCCGTCTTTTTGTGCCAGTGCGGCGTTTTTGTATTCTGCTGCGTCATGATGTGTCGCGATGGGCCGTAATGCCAGGTCACACACACACACACACACACACGACACACGACACACACACACACACAACAGCGCAAAAAGGCCACTGCCCAGGACAATTCATTTCGGGGATCAATTTCTTACAAGCTCAAATAAAGATAAGCATCATCGGGATAAAATAAAAGCAACGTAGATTATATTTCATGCAGAATTAGCAACACTAAAACTGTGTTTCATTTAGTGCTAGTCAGAGGCGGATCAAGGACGAGCAACATTTCATTCAATACGTATAAGACCTAAGCCAGTGGTTCTGAACTATTTTTCAGTGGCGGTACCACTTTCAAATCAGCAGTCAGTTATCGTACCACCCTGAATTATTGATAGCTGTTGAAAAAGGATAAAAATACAAATGATCAAGGGTGTATATTTGTGTCGAGGCCCGGGGGGATGACATTTACTTGTAGGGTTGAATTATGTGTGATGTACATAATTATTGCTTGTTCAAATGACAATCAAACAAGCCACTGCGGATTATGCTATATTTGATACTGAATGTTGTCTGGTAAATGTTGGAGTCAAATACATGTGATGACAGGCATCATGCATTAGTGTTTACAGTTGGGTCAGTTGATGAATTGCATGAAACCCTAAACTAATATATTCTTAGTCGCCTACAGCACACATTACTCAACGAAAAGTATATTGCATATAATTGCACGCAAACACATACCTCAATGAAATATATATTGCATATAATCGCATATTCATACCCCCATATCCATACGTGGACTCCGTGGTATAGTGTTTAGCACACCCGCATCACAAGCGAGGAGTCGGTGGTTCGAAACCCGGCGGAGCAGAATTTATGGGCGAATTCTATAATCCAACAGTTCCTGTCCTCCCAGCAGTAAATGGTACCAGATATCAGTCATGAGTTGTGTCATGCATTCTGGGGAGGTGGCCCTCTCTAATACGTCTTCCGTTCTTATGGCGTCATAGCGTGGAGAAGGTTGGTTCTGCGGTGGCAGCGAGCTGCACGGGACACACCTGTGTGTGTTCATAAGCTTCGACTTCTTCCCGTGTGGCAGCTGTCACTTGAGGCATTTAACCTTTAACCCAGCTAATTTATCGGGGGTATATATACCCCCATACCCCCCAGGATCTAAGCCCAGGCAAATGATAAACTATTCCATATTCATTCATAGACCTTAAACTTCGTTCAAGTGGAGTAAACAAACATATTTTCGTTGCAGGAGAATATAGAAAGCAAAGGTAAAGACATTTTTATTTAATCGTATACGGGAATTCCCGCACCCCTTAGAAAAACAAGTTCGTGCCCTTGACGGTGCGAACACCCCCGGTTAAGAAACCCTGATCTATACAACTACCTTGATGTTTTTCAGCTCGGTACGATACAGTTACTCGCTCAGTCAGCAACGACGTCAAATATTCTCCACATGTACTCCTTACCACTCATCTAGTGTTGCGCCCATATACGCCTAGTAATATAAACATCAACACAAATAGCGCCAGATAAGCCGCTGTCCAGCCCGCAGTGGTGATTGTGTTGCAACAGATGAGATTGCATCACGTAAGATGAACACGTGCATAAGAACAATACTGCCAACGTGTACACAATGACAAGACACAGAAACATACAGCAAGAACATGTTCACCAGCACACTCATAAATGCGCTGTGTAATAGATGGCGAAATGATTTAAAAAGCTTGAGTCAATTGTAAAAAGTTTCTCATTGAAATATTTATATGTCAGGATTATTCCGGTGGGGTGGAGGGCTGAGGGGGATAGAGAAAAAGATGCGGGAGGCTGGCGAAACATAAGGAGCTATATTAGAAATGTTCTTGGTCAGGATTTTTTTTGGGGGGAGGAGGTTTTTGACAATTGGGAAGAGGGGCTCCAGCCCCTTTGGCACCGCCACTGTTTCAAGAATAATACGGGTTTAATAAATCTATCTGGCAGATATGTCTTCCCGCACCAAACATTTTCACCGGCACTATAAGTTGAGGACTGCATGATTTAGTCACACTTCCTGCTTGGTAAATATTCTTAAATGTGAACCGTTTCTGTAATTTGGCCTAGCCTACCTCTTAGCAAGTGCAGATCGCAGGCTTCGGTTCGCAGGGATAAGATACTAGGAGGTTGGAAGCTCGATTACTTTCTGACTTCTCTTAATAAGAATTGGGGATTTTGACGATGCGTACTAGGGGCGTAGATCCTGGGGTATGGGGTAATATACCCCCGACAAATTGGCTGGGGGTATGATAACACAATCATACCCCCGATAATTATGCTAAGTTCAGTTCATTGGTATATTGTCATCAGTGGCGGCGCCAGGGGGGCTTAGAGGGGATGGAGCCCCCAAAAATATATCAAGCCCCCCAAAATCATAATCATGGACATTATAATTTCTTACCACTGTAAATGAAGTCCTGTAATTTTGGTTCAAGTTCGAAGGCTGAATCAGTGTGCCCCAGTCCCTTATAATATTACTAGCATTTAAACCCGCCCGTTGTGCGGAACAATTCATACAATGCAACTCATTCAGTTCATAATGGAAAAAGAATACAAATTATAAAAGAAAATAGTAAGCCCTTGAAAAGTCTTAACCAATAGAAATATCAGGATGTGAATATTTATATTTTGGCAAACTATTTTCCCTAAAATTTCCTCATATTTAAACATGCCGGTCGTTCGGAATGATTAAGAGTTCAAACACGAATCAAACAATAAAGATGATAAAAAATGATGACACATTTTCATCAGAATGTTTCCAAAATATATTTATAACTCAACATCATTCCCCAAAATCATTTGCTCAAGTACTGTTCTACTTTTACCGCTATAATATTTACAGCCAAAGTTATATATTCCGCTATCTCTTAAGTCCGATATAACCTGCATTTAAACCTGCCCGTCGTGCGGGTGAATTCATAAAAAAGGGAATACAAACCAAACAGCTAAAATTGAAATCCATAAAAAGTCCAATTTAATTATTGAGCTTTACAAATTTGCTATAAATTATCATATTGTATTACGTGCATATGTTAGGAATAGGTGTTTTTCATCCCTATTGGTCCACGTCATTATAATTATAGACATGTGACTTTAATTATAGCTCTAGACATTATTATAATTCTAGGCAAAGAGCCTGGATGTATTTTGTGCTTTTTTTGTTGGGTTACAAGTCTAATATGACACCTATCATATATCCCCTAGCATTTAAACCCTCCCTGCATTCCATATTTCAACATTACACCTATATTTACCGATAAAATAGATTAATGATTATGCTAGATTGAGCCCAAACAGTTAATTTAGTTGTTTAAATACTATATAAGACATGTACATACACAAATGGTATGTTTTAATGAGTATAATGAGTAATTCCAGTATTTATGTCTATATTATATAGTGATTGTCTGTATTGTGTCTATATGTGTGTCCGTATGCGGTGCTATGCACACGCAGGATGTCTAGCACCACACACGAACACAATGTTCACCCACTTTCCAGATCCATGTTTATCGAGTTTATGTTGGCAATGCAATATGAACATTTGCTGCATTGTACAACTTTACAACTGACAATTATTCTGGATAGTGTGAAATAATTGTTCTAAAAGTTCAAAATTGTCCTAATTCTAAATAGTTGATCTTAATAATGAAAAAGTTGCGCTAAAAACAAAAAGTTGCATTTAGAACATATTTAGTACTTATTTCAGATGAATGAAACATTGATTTTTGGGCTCCTGAAGACAAACAGATTTTATGATACAAAAGTTGCATTTGCAACAAAAGGTCATCCTAATTTTATATATTAACTGAGCTGGGTGTGTTTGTGTGTGCGAGTATGCTTGTGTGAATACGTGTTGGCGTGTATGTGTATGCAAATGTGTGTGTATGTATCGGAGAGTTTCCACATGACTGGTTTATCAGACGGCAAGTGTGAGCCACAAAGACCACAAATACTTGGACAAATTTAGTTTTGTTCTCAGAATCGCAGCGCACCTCAAATGGCCAGTGTGCGCGATATAGCTGAATGTGGGTGGTCATGTGGGTTTTCCAGTTGAACAGCGTATATGCATGCTTTCTACCCGAATATGACCCTGAGTAACAGTCGTAAATCATATTTTACAACGTGATACCAGAATGATGTGTGCTGCTGAATGTAGATATATTGTTTTCTATTAGCATGAAAAACCGCCCTTTGTGAGGAGCAATTCATGTAATAAAATTCATACTTTTTTCATGAAAAATATTGCAAATTAAAAAAAAGTAAACACATAAAAATCTGAACCAAATGAAATGTCCAAATTTAATCATTTTCGTTCTAATTTTGACAAAATATTTCCCCTCAACCCGCCTCATATTCAAACCCCGTCGTGCGGAATAATTCAGAAATAAAACACGAAACAAACACAATTAAAAATGGTGAAAACTTTTCATCAGAATGTTTCCCAAACATATTTAGAACTTAACATCATTCCCCAACATCATTTGCTCAAGTACTACTTTTACCGCTACCGCAACTTTAACCGCTATCATATATTTCGGTATCATTTAAACCCAATATAACTTGACCCAAAACTACCAAACCCAACCCAACCACCCCATCTTGACCTAACCCAGCCTAATCTGAGGTGATCCAACTTCTTAGTTTGTGATCACAAAATGAACCGATTCAATCATAATTTCTAATCAGAAGTTTGAGATTATCTACGCCAGGGGTCTCAAACACGCGGTCCATCAATACTTTTCTCGCAGCTCGCCAATATAGTATAGAAAGCAAATTGTAAGACTGGTTAAATCACATTTATTGTATAATGTGATTTAATTATACACCATTTAATTCACATTTTCATTAGTGAGTCTGGATCTTGAAGTCAAGCCCGTGAGTTTTGTATATGAACTCATTCTACACGGTAACATTTGATATTTAAACCCGCCCGTCGTGCGGAACAATTAATGAAATAAAAGTAATACATATTTAAAAGCAAAAAGTCAGTGTAATAGAAAGCTCTAAATTGTAAAATCTAAACTAATAGAAAATTCCTGTTCTGAATTTGCATATTCTTATTCTTATAATTGACGACATATTATCCAGTCAACCCGCCTCATACTTAAGCCCGCCTGTCGTCAGGGATAATTTTGAAATGTAAACACAAAATAATAATGAATTTTGTTAGTATATAAATGAATTTTTTCCATAATATTATCTCATAATTCCCGGTTAATGCTTCCACTAATGCATCATATCCATACAGTTGATATTTTTGTTACACCGATATCAAATCTCTTGATATTACAGCCGATATTATATTATGCAATCTATACTCTACTACGTATTGTTCCTAATACATATATCATCAGATCGCAAAAGATATTTAAAGGTTCACATCCTTATCATCGTTTTCCTCTTCTCTGCGCAATCATCTCTTTGATAAATCTTTTGATCATGACTCTCACTCTCTTACTCCTTACGCTTCGCTCTGAGCTGTCATACTGTACCCGTCTCGCGTGATATATTTACTAGAAGTTTTCTTGTTGTTTTTTATGCTCTTTCTTACTGCCATGTTTCAATTTGGCGGTGTGTGTGCATGAGCATGTTTGTGTGTGTGTGTGTGTGTGTTTGTGTGAGTGTGTGTGCTTGTGGGTGTGTGTATTGTCCGCATGTTTGTTTTCCCTAAGCGGTGTCTTACATATTTGTTTATATTTTTGCACCAAGATTTCTCTTTTCGCGCGTGTGTTTTAATGTGCGCTATACAAATAAACGTTAATAATAATAATAATTCTCCAACATCATTTGCTTAAGAGCTATTCTAATTTTATCGCTAGAATATTTACTGCTAGCAGAATATCATATACCTCGCTATCATTTAAACCCACTCTTTATATATACATTTAAGCCCGCCCGTCGTGCGGAACAGTTCATAGAATATAATTAATATTCAATTCATAAAAAAATTAGTGCAAATTGAAAAAAAACCCATAGAAACGTTTTAGCCAATATAAAAGACTCAATGTGAAATTTATGTTTCAATTTAGAAAACATGTTTTTCCACAACCCGCCTCATATTTAAAGCTGCCCGTCGTGCGGAATAATTCAGAACTCAAACACAAAACAAACACAAAGAAAATTGATGAAAAACGACCAGTAGAAAAAGTCAAATTTGTAAATTCTTGTTTTAATTATTGTCGAAGTTTTTTCCCTCAACACTGCTCAAATTCTCACCCGTCCTTCGTGTGTAGTAATTCAGAAGTGTAACACTATCAAAACAATGAAACCTTCTGTCATCTCTATAATTCCAGATTTATGCTTCCGCTAAAACAGAATATGCATATAGTTGACATTGCTTGATATTACAACCCATATCCTTATGCAGCTTAAGCGTATGGTACTTGAAATTAAACCAATTAAATTACACAGTAAAATTCAGTAGTTTACTTTGTTCCCAGTAGTATTTTACACGCCCGTCGGGCGGAACAATTCATGTGTAAATATTGAGGACAATAATGACTTTCTATTCAGTATAGTGTAGCATTAATTAAACTGTACCCAATAAAACCACACCATCCATGCTTGGAGCTAATATGATGCATTCTTAATTGTGATTGGGCTTCAGTGAAATTTAATCAGTGTATATTCCTGTGTAATCGCAAGTGCGCATAATAGCTGTCAAATTGGCAATATGTCTTTTTGACTTTACACCGCCGTAACTTCCTTCAGATACACTTTGGAAAATTAAAAATTATACCGTATTGTAGAAAACAAGATTTCTAGCACGATGGTATACTTGATTTTTATGTGTAACAAATAGTTATTGAGAAATAGTGGAAAAATGAATTAATTTTAGTCGCACGGTGTTCAAGTGTAATTTTGGATGTATTTGAGAATTTTGCCAATTTTACACGTTTTTTGTATCATTTGTGGGTAGAAATTATAGCTTATCTTGTAGAACACAAAATTATCTACACAGTAGTATATTCCTGTGTAATCGCAAGTGCGCATAATAGCTGCCAAATTGGCAATATGTCCTTTTGACTTTACACCGCCGTAACTTCCTTCAGATATACTTTGGAAAATTACAAATCACACCGTATTGTAGAAAACAAGATTTCTAGCACGATGGTATAATTTATTTTTATTTATAACAAATAGTCACTTGGAAATAGTAGAAAAATGAATTAATTTTAGTCACCTGGTGTTCAAGTGTAATTTGGGATGTATTTGAGAATTTTGCCAATTTTACACGTTTTTTGTATCATTTGTGGGTATAAATTATAGCTTATCTTGTAGAACACAAAATTCTCTACACAATAGTATATTCCTGTGTAATCGCAAGTGCGCATAATAGCTGTCAAATTGGCAACATGACATTTTGACTTTAAACCGCCGTAACGTCCTTCAGATACACTTTGGAAAATTAAAAATTATACCGTATTGTAGAAAACAAAATTTGTAGCACGATGGTATAATTTATTTTAATGTGTGACAAATAGTTCCTGAGAAATAGGTAGAAAAATGAATTAATTTTAGTCACCCGGTGTTCAAGTGTAATTTTGGATGTATTTGAGAATTTTGCCAATTTCACACATTTTTTGTATCATTTGTGGGTATAAATTATACCTTTTCTTGTAGAACACAATATTATCTACACAATAATATATTTTTTATAGCTGTACCATTGCTGGTTTATAAGGAATACATAGCGGAATATTGACCAAAATATTCACCTTTTTGTGTGCTAATTTTGCCTTTTTGACTTTGTCATTTACACTTCACACCGCCGTAACTTTTTTTCAATACACTTTGGAAAATTAAAAATTATACCGTGTTGCAGCAAACAAAATTCCCAGCATGATGGTATTATTTATTTAGATGTGTGATAATTATTTTTTGAGAAATAGAGAAAAAAGTATAGAAAATCGGACGCGTAAAGTTTAAATAAAATTTTGAATGTAGATTGAATTTATTTCAATTTTACATGTTTTATATTCATTTTTGGGTAAGAATTATAGTTTGTTGAGTAGAACCCACAAATTTCCACACAGTGGTATAATTTTTATAGTTGTACCATTGCTGGTTTAGGAAGAGTAGTCTTCAGAAAATTGACCAAAATTTTCGCATTTTTCAGGGTTCATTTTGTCTTTTCACCGCTATAACTTTTTTTGGTTTAATTTTTAAAATTTAAAATTTAGCATATCGTGTAGTCAACAGCATTTCCAACGTAATGGTATAAATTGTTAGCGGGTAGGCCAAGGGATGGCTGAGTATTAGCTGATAGAAAATGGACCAAGGAGGGTGGGACACACAGACACACACACACACACACACAGAGGATCTCTTTTATATATATAGATAGATGTAGTCAGCGTTCGAGTGTAGCTCTTCATGCTTCACCAAGCCCCCTCAACTTTTTCCTTAGCCCCCCTCAGCCCCCATTGGAAAAATCCTGGCGCCGCCACTGATTTTCATCAAAATCAGTACAGCAAAAGTACACGACGAGTGTGTGTATGCAATTATATGTAATCTATTTTTCATTGATGTGTTGCAATTGATTAGACACAAAATAGTTGAGGATCTCATGCAATTGACCAACTGAGTCAACTTTGAACACTAATGCATTATGGCTGTCACCCCCCCGAGCCTCGACACAAATCTACGCCCTCGATGCGACAATATTCGCTCGTAAACATTGGTGAATATTTGCTCGGGACGCCAGATGTCACTACTTTCACTCTATAATGAATACAACACGTTCACACGTGACACCTATATTTCTACTGGCATTTGATGAAAAATACAGAATGACAGAATAGCAGCTCGAATGTTAGAATTCACCACTAGATGTCACTACAATCGTCATAAGATTAACATCAAAATTCAAACTCGGTAGGCAAGGAGACGTCAAGGGGAGCTTGCCCTGACAATTCGAGTGTAGTTCATCATGTTTCGCCAAGCCCCCCCATCTTTTTTACTTAGCTCCCCAAGGGGAAAATCCTAGCGCCGCCACTGAGCAGGACGGGCCCATAAATGTTGACATTTCATGTGTGGTGCATAAATTGCAATGCCATTGTTCACATATCTGTAATGCACTCAAATGTGAGCATTTCAAACGTGTACAAGACAAGTTTGCTATACAGCTACAACTTGCATGCAAACAACGTTGCTCAAAATGTGTGTTTGTTTTTCGATTTGAATATTTTAAAATTAATTTACCCAGATTCAATTTAATAAATATTAATCAATATATCTACACTTATTACCATACACGCGCGTTTAAGATGCGTGTGCAACGGCATTAGCTATGCTGTATTCGCGAACTAACGCCAACAAGCGAGAAACGGGAAGGAAAAGAGGAAAAGAAAGAGGGATGGATGAGTAGATTTGTTCAGGTGTTGATTTAATTGTGACCATGTGACGATATGCCATGAGGTGTAACCTATTATATATCGATTTTGACATTATCAAGTGTAGAAGCTGAACTTGATCACACACACACACACACACATATATATACACACACGATAATGCATATTTATAACATTTAATGAGCAGCCAATTCACAGCACACGAGTACATATTGATTATTTCAAAGCAAGCAGTGAGTACAAGGTGGGCCTGTGCAGAGCCGTTGCGAGGAATTATGGCCCCCCCACCCGAAGGTAACACTTGGGGCCCCCATTGTGAATATTGAATGCATTTATTAGATATAATCACATAATACGTGAAGCAAAGGGGCCCCTCAACATTCGGGCCCCCCGGCCGGGGGGTAGGGGGGGCGGTTGCTACGACTCTGGGCCTGTGTATACATCACGACTCATACACACGTGAATTAGGTAATCACATGATGAAATTAGCATTGTGTTGCAGGAGATGTATAAAAATGTGACTTTTGAGTGAACAAACAGACAGACAGAAACTTGTACCGGATGTACCAAGAACCCATTGGTTAGAAGCAAACAGGAGCCCAATCTCGAACACATTAATATACTTGTCAACTCAGCCAGGCCCAATCAGCTTACTAGTACGAGCTTTATTCTACACAAACAAGAATAAGATCAGATGTTGACAATCACATTGATAAGACTGTTTATACGATCAACATATACCACAATGATAAATCATTTTGGGTATCATTAAAGTGGAAAAATGATAGAAATACTTTTTGTACACCAATTTTCCGCTACTGGAACCACAATTGAGAACTTGCGATATTCAAACTCTGACAATTAATGGAGCTATTGGCTTAGTCCAGGGGTCACCAAACTACGGCCCGCGGGCCAAATCCGGCCCGCGACGTCAGTTCACCAGGCCCGTCGACGGTGAACTGACGTCCTTCCTCGGCTCGTGGTAGCTTCGCCTACGCTCTGACGCCACCATGGTTTTCATGGCTACACCATCCACTGATATCTCGAGTCCACTGATATCTCGAGTACGTCACAACTTCTCGTGTTCATTCGTGGTGTCAATTTGGACTTTCAGATAACAGAAGAGTTGGCATCCGTTTGCAGCATGCATGGAGCAACAACTGGACAAGACATTTTCATGGAAGTGCAGAAACCTTTGTAAGACTATAACCTTCAGTGGAATCAGCTTCGAGGTGTTGCAGTTGATGGAGGTAAAAACATGGCTGGAGGGAGGAAGGGTCTGGTGAGGCAAATCAGGACTCAGTTGGAAGATCTTCAAATTCCAGGCGCTCTGTTCATACACTGCATCATACATCAGCAAGCACTCTGTGGAAAGCCTTAGATATTTCTTGTGTACTGAAGCCAGTCGTTTCTGCTGTGAACTTCATTCGGGGACATGCACTCAATCACCGTCAGTTCCAGGCTTTTCTTGAAGAAATTCATTCTGATTTCTGTGACTTGTCTTATTACATAGCAGTGAGATGGTTCAGCTGTGGTAAAGTCATGTTCCGTTTTTACAAGCTCCGAAACGAAATAGATGTTTTTCTCACTGAAAACGATAGAGCCGATCCACAGCTGTCAGATCCTATCTGGCTGTCAAAGTTGTCTTTTTTGGTCAACATCACATCCCACATGAATGAACTGAACTTGAAATTTCAGGGAAAGGATAACCTCATCTGTGATCTCTACATAATCATCAAAAGATTTCGGAGAAAGCTGTCATTGTTTGAAGCACAACTGGAAGGGAAAACTTCTCTCATTTTCACTGTTTCAGATAGTTTTGCGCTTCAATCGCTGAAGATGTCAACCTCGATTTTCCCCAAGAAATTATTCGTGACTTGAAGAACCATTTTTTGGAGATATTTTCAGATCTCGACAGAACTGAGAGTGACATTCTTCTGTTCCAGAGTCCGTTTGATTGTAACCTCGATGATGTGCCAGTTGAACTACAGTTGGAGCTCATTGATTTGCAAGCTTGACTTGTTGAAAGAGAAGCACTGAGAAAGAAAACTTGTTGAATTTTACCGCTGCTTACCTGATCCTGAGTTTCCGAAATTGAAGAAATTTGCCGCTGGTATGGCATGAGTGTTTGGAACAACGTATGTCTGTGAGCGAACATTTTCAAAAATGAAGTATGTCAGTGTCAAAATGAAGTCAACACGTCGAATGAGATTGACTGATGAACATTTGAAAGCAATTCTCTTAATTGGATGCAGCAATTCCAAACCAAACATTGATGATATCTTGAAAGCCAAACATCAGTTTCACAAATCTCACTTTTTTCCTGTTTAGTTTGTAAGATTCGGATATGTGCATTCTAGGTCTAATGTATCTTTTTGCTTACGTCGCCTTCCTTGAAAACTTTTTAGTAGATAAAATGTTGGTTGTCTTTGTTTTTATTAACATGGAATGCTAAGCTTAGTTTTTCGTCTTTTTTCCCAGAGCTTTCGTTCTGGCTTGCAAGTATTGAACAGAATGATTATGCGGCCCGCGATCGTCATTCTTTCAGTTATCCGGCCCACTGTGAAAAAAGTTTGGTGACCCCTGGCTTAGTCAAATATAGTCATTTGGGGCAAATGGCGATTTGGTTATTTTGGGGGTAAAAAATGATTTTGACCTTAGGAGAGTTGAAATCGCTATGTACGAGAAATGAGTGGATAAACTATTAGATCATTCGTTTGCGGTCATTTCAGTGTATGAATCGTCTTTCTACGTTAAAAAATGAATGTGTGACACAATTTCTCCCAAAACCTTTCAAAACATGTTGCACAAAACATTTGCAATGTTTCAGAAAATTTGTCATAATTCACCACATGGACAAATTTTGGGGGCAATTCGGGATCGCTTCAAGAAACTGGGGCAATTGGCTATAGCTATCTCTTCCATAGCATTTATATGCAAGTATTAAAGACACCACATCATTCTGAAAGTGGGGCATATTACGATCGGTGTGGGGGTAATTGACGATCAGTGTAGCGATCGTCAATTGCCCCACACCGATCGTAATATGCCCCATCCCCGATTGCTATTTACCCCTATAGCGATCGTCAATTGCCCCGTGGTGCACCACGTGCGACGACGTCTTGCATTACTTCGAGGAAATGTACTTCGCGGAGCCCGCCAGGAGCCATAGTCGACTAGAATACCGCGGCGGTCATGCAAACAACTTCACTTGGCTTGCATAGAGACTGTCCTACACTCCAGAGGACGTGGTGCGACCCCCTCACAAAAAAGAGGAGAGTCATTCCCATGAGCTGTAATAACTGAAGAGAATTGCCACCAAAAGATTGCAGAGATGAACAAGTCTAAGACAAGACTTCGCAAGTAGGGAGCTCCTACTCAAACTGAGAAGTCTAGCAAGGAATAACCAAAGAAAATGGCAAAAGTGAAAAAGAGAAAGTCGAAAGGGGATGATGAGGACTCGGAATCAACAGTGTCGCAATAACTGAAGCAAATACATACAGTGATTTATCTCTGGAAGACCTGCTGAGAGATGGCATTGAAACCATGCTATAACGGAAGAAAACACTTCTTTTCGTAGAGTGTATTATGTATCAGCCTTAAGGCCAGGCTAAGTAAGCTAGCATTGTAATGTGAGCTAGTTCATCTTTGTTTTTCGTTTGAATATATTTAGTTGATAATTTCTGTCTTTATCTATCATCTAGAATGCCAAATTACCTTCAAATTAACGAATTACGGATCGATCGTTAATTACCCTACGAAAATCGTCATTTACCCCACTGGGGTAAATGACGATCGCACCACTAAATTCGATCTGTATTTGAAAAAACAAAATTCTCAAAAGCTTTCAATACGGGGATAGAAGCACAGTGTACCAACACACTATGTGGTACTTAGTATGTTTTGCTATCGTCATTAGTATAAGCTCTGGTTAGATGTTAATGAAAACGATCGTCATTTGCCCCGAATGACTATACCAACATGAAAACATAATAATTTAGCTCGTTTTTCTCAAACTGTCTACATATTTTGGGCGATTGCAGTACACTACAGTGGACTCCGTGGTGCAGTTGTTAGCACACCCGCCTCACAAGCGGGAGGTCCGTGGTTCGAAACCCGGCGGAGCGGAATTTCATTGGGCGAATTCTACAATCCCACAGCCCCTGTCCACCCAGCAGAAAATGATGGTACCAGATATCAGTCATGAGTTGTGCCATGCATTCTGGGGAGATGGCCCTCTCTAATACGTCTTACGTCCTTGTGGCGCCATAGCGTGGAGAGGGTCGGTTCTGCGGTGGCAGCGAGTTGCACGGGGCACGCCTGTGTGTTCATAAGCTTCGGCTTCTTTCCGTGTAGCAGCTGCCACTTAGGCATTTGATCTTTTTATTTACACGGCGGCCCCGCATGGTGGAATAAGCGCGAGCACTGTTCCCATGCTGACTTTGCCTGTAATAAATAACAATACTAATATATATTATGGCATAAAAGTCAGGTTTAAATTGGCCATCATTTCTGGTGGGAGATACTGTACCTGTATAACAGGGCAATATGATTTCACGTTGGTAGAAGATGAATACATAGTCGATGCGACGTTTACAGAACCTCCCTTCCAAGGCAATACAACACAGTACCTTGAAGCTCCATTATAAAGCACCATTATGATAGATATCCGACTGGGAAAATCCAGTTACCAGCAGTCCCTCGGTCTCCATTAAGCTGGGCACTTTTATACGCTATTTTATGATAAATTGTAATATGATGCGTGAGGCAACAGGGCTCCTCGACACTGCATGTTGCATGTGCATGTGCATGTGCATGTTCACACAAATATTCGGTTGCTTCATCTAAAATAGTGCATGAACGGTTTTCAACACATGCCAACCCACATGCTTTCAAGTAACCACCTTTTCCGCGTGTTTAGCGCGTTTACGCTGAAAACATATCACGATGAGCCTGGTCACAAAAGAAGGGGTATGTGGAAAATAAATATCAGCACGGTGAAAGGCTTCAATTCAGCGTGACAATTCAGTGTATGCACGTAGAAAACTGCGCCGAATTGAGCGGCAGCGTGAATGAGCGCATTTGTTCAGTGTGTCAACTACAAATATGCAGGCGAATTTCAATGCGAACTTGGGCAAAACGTGAGTGTTAACCTTCGGTCTCTGAATAGATCAACGCAGCGCGATCTTGTCAATAGCCAGGACATTGTAGGCTTCGCACGGGTGAAGTTCACCAGCAAACAAACAACAACAGAGGGTGTGAGCGTGAGTGAAACAGAGAATGAGAGAATGAGAGTGGAGAGTGAGAGGGATGGAGCAGTGGCGGCGCCAAGAAGGGGCATGCACGGGTTTAACCCCCCCCCCCCCCCCCCCGAATGCCACAAACCCCCAACAAATCGTGACGATGAACATTTCAAGTGTAGTTTTTCATGTTTCGCCAAGCCCATGCATCTTTAAAATTCTGGCTACGCCACTGGGATGGAGGTAAGTGCAGAGCACACGCATAATGCACACACACACACACACACTGATGTAAATATTGAGTGCAGTTGTGAGGGCGAATGTCGCACGTTCTCACATTGCGTGGCAACCATCAGCATGTGCAGCAGTGAAAATTGACCAAACTCCAGTGCAGGGCGCGTGTGTGTGTGCTGAGAACATAGCGTTTATAGAGATTTAGCATAAGAACAAGGAAAAAGACACTGCGCAATACACAATGCTGTCGTAAATTTGTATAAATTCTCTGAATGAATATGTGGGGCTGGGTTGTCACGGAATAACAAACCTAAGAAAGCGAGTACAACTACATACGCGTCATAGACCTTTCATTTAAATTTGAATTTTTGCTCAATATGATGCTTTTTTTCGTCAGTAATCACTCGAATTATTTCTTGCAGGATCAAATGCTCAAATTTGATACCCAATTTGTCCTTCAATTGCAACTGTAACACAAGTTATAAGTGAAACAACCTCGCGGTGCAAGACGAATTGCGTACTTCCTGCTGTATAGGTCGCGAAAACTTTAAGTCCAATGCGGCAGGGTATAGAGACATTGTAGACAAAATGGCTGTGATTTTCGGCTTTTCCAGACCGGAAAGCATGGGAAACCGTGCAGGGGATATAAAAATAGAAAATATTTGTTTTTTTTAACATGTCTAACATACATGCACAGAATTACACCGCGCTTGCAGAAGCAGAGGACAAGAGCTTGTCCTGCGATCATACACAAAATACAGCCAGGACAGAGTACACTGTGTGTGTGGGTTTTTTGCATGTAGGCCTGATATTCTAGTCGGCCATGACCACGGCTCCTGGCCGATTCCTCGAAGTGGTGTGATACGTTGCTGCACGAGCAACACCACATATAAATAATCCACAAGCATGGTGCAAATACTTGGGTTGACTTCTTTTCTACTTTTCAAATGATTCCTGTAATTTTTTTCCAAAGAAATTATATGCCTATGCATGATATTTTTCCTGAAGAACGTAATTTTGCTCAATTCTCTTAAGAGTTGTATGAATGAATATTGAATAAAAATGTTTTGTTATTAAGCCGTTTGTATTTTTATATTCTCGTATATCTATCAAGAATCCCGGGGGTGAGAGAACTGACTGCGGGTTTGAAAGAGATGCGGGCACTTGAAAAGGTTGAGAACCACTGCCCTAACGCATAGATCATCAAGCATAGCCATTTGATAGTGAGAATATAAGGAAAACTGCGGTAGAAACAGATGCTATATTGAAGGTCCAGTGTAGATCAATGGAAAAATATGATTTACCTAGTTGATCGACTGAATTTCAATATTCACCGCATGTTTTGACAAATGAAGCCTAGAATCGGCCACAAAACCGCACAATTGCACATAATTTCCTATCAAACGTTGTTACATGAAACTTAATTCAATATACGGATATTTGAACTACAGCAATGGAGTAGCACGTGACACATAATGACACGAATACACCCACTTGTCTATAGAATATGGTGAATTTTGTCATTGAACAACAAAAAACTGACCTTGTGAAGTGTACGCATTTTCCTGGCGGCGAGCTATCTGTCAGTCAACATTGCAACCAACCACTTTCATTGCAACTGATGTTGCTCATTGCTTTTTCTTCAGTGAAATGTTAGCACCTAGTGTGCAAACTGTCAATTGTGCAACGTATCGCCAAAAAACAGCCCCAAGGAAAAACTCGACATGTACATCAATAAGTGTATGTATCGATATGATAATCTATTTACAGGAAAAACCCACTAGTTAAGCAGTTTAGCTACAGCTACGCTTGTGCAAACACATGCTGAAAAGTGCGTGTACACGTTTATTCAGCACGTGAGAAACAAATAAACAAAAGCCGAAACATGCGCAAAATATTGCACACACACACACAAACAAAAAAGGTGAACAAAACATGCACGCGACAAAATCTAAAGGCAGCAAAAATGCAAACGCTCAAAACGCACGTGGCTGAACAAAACAATAAGATAAAACAAACGACAACATATGAAAAACACAAAACAAAACATAAATCTAACAAACAAACAAACCATTAGTTGTTACGAAATTGCTCAAATCCGCGCATCCAAGTCAAATAATGAAACAAACAGGCGCGGGACATGGTGGTGACTGATCACACCAACTGTGACCGATACAAGACCAGGCCTGAATTCCGGCCTGAATTCACCAGTGTAAAACTACCGCTAATTAGCACACACACACACACACACACACACATACTGACACACAAGCGTGGATGGGTCAATTGTGCGTAGTGTGTGGTGTGGTACAGTCACCGAATCAGATGAGCACGAGGTCACACACACACATACATACACACACACACACACACATACATACACACACAGACAGACAGACAGTCGAGTTGATGGAGGTAACAATAGGAGGCGCAATATGACCGACGGCGTTCCAATAATGAATGTCTGAATAAAACGCGACCAAGCGACATGCATGCGATCAGGACACGAACTAATTGGATCAAACAATAGCAATGAAATAATGAGCAACTAAATCAGCCGAAGAGCGCACACAAACACACTTCTATCAAGAAATCGATGAAAATAAACCCGTTTGAGTTAAAGGTTAAGCTGATAATAAAAATGGGAAACTCATATAAAAGATCAGAGGTTAAATTTAGATGATAAAAATCCGTAATGATAAAATTCCTCCCAGCTAATAGAACACAGCTAAGGCTCTATATCAGTGGTTCTTATACTTTTTTCTCTGTTTCCCACTTCTTAATATGAGCCAACTCATCATTCTATACAACAGCACTAATTACAATAAATTCAGTTGTTCTAACCCACTTAAATGCGACGAAGTCAGTAGAAACAAAGATAAACTAATTCGGACTGATAAAAACACGCATTGGTCCTTCTGTCCGACCTCTAGTCCTGTAGACATTTGTCCGACCACTTGGAAAAGTCTCCATTTCTCACCAGGGGGCAATTTCCCATATGACCTCACGTGTAATGACAGCTAAATATGCAGTTGATCTTCACAATGATATTCCACAAAAAACGTTACATTTTCATTGTTGTTCGTGAGCGCTCAAGGTTATGATTGATCCTTATCCGTCGTGAAAATCAACAATGATATGAAACTGAATTGAATTAAAAACAGGGAGAATACCGTTAAGGGAAAATCGATTTAATCATTATCAAACGATTAAGCAGTGAAAACGGAGAAAGCTCGCAGTAGAAACTGAACGAGGAAAAATAACAAAAAGTTAAACGGCTAAACAGTTGTTCTGGCTGATCTTAGGCGGAAAATCATGATATCTATATGAACAAACTTGGCAGTCGACTCAATGAACCAGACCTACCTATCATAAGACCGCAATCACAATATCAAGCTGACATTACGCAGAACCGGCTAAGCTGAACACTGCACACACCCTTGCGGTCAACATTTGTCAGAAATGTCAGAGCAGGCATAGCGACAATAAGCATTCAGAACGCATATACGGGATCAAAGCTGATTGGGCAGTGGTGAATCATTATTAAGAAATGCTCATCCAGAAGTTTATCAAATACAGTTTATAATGCAACTCAAGCAGGCACAAGTTAAAACAGAACGACGTATTAGATTATCTCGGAATTTCACGAATAATTTAGCGTGCCAGTGGAAGTTTCCCGCTTAGAACAAGGTATTGAAGTGATTTCAAAACAAAACCAAACATCCTAAGATTCGGACAAATTAACTGTTGTATGTTTCTGCAAAATCTGCTTGCGAAAACCATACAACATTCCAGATTCGAGTAGAGCGTGAGGCCGATCAAATGAAATCTGAGATCAACAAGAAAACAAGGTAATTCTGCTTGTGCGCTGGAAATTAATTGATATATCTGCCTTGGAAGACGGTGAAATAGAAAAGACCAGGTAGGAACGTAATACTGAACGAGTACTCGATGAGTAAATGATACACAGACTGAGTGAGTAACTACATGAATGACATGAAACACACACATGTCTGAAACTGTCTCAAAAACATACACAGCTAACACATCAACAAGACAAAAACACCAACTGCGATTGTCGACGAAAACAGGAAAAGATAGAAGATGAGATCATACAGGCAGTAGTGTCCCTCGAGTACCAGGTGACAGGTGTACACACATACACACATACAGACAAACAAACAGACTGGAGACATACGCGTGCACCAGAGTATATCCGTGAATGTGCGTGTTCATGGCTAATTAAACGCAAGTCTGAGTGCGTACACACACACATACACACACACACAGTGTCATACAGGTGTGCTGCCGCCGATGTCCAGGGTTGGCCAGCAAGAAGGTTTGAAAGGAAGTGCGCTAGGCCAAGCAACACATGCATGCACACACACAAACATACATATACACACACAAACACACACGTGAATGTGTATCTACTCAAACGCAACTGGCATTATCACACGCACCTACACACAGGCAAGCACACACGCGCATACAAGCACACAGCTGATGTTGAAGACGTACCTGCAACTCGTAGTACGGCTCTATCGACAGGGTCCAGCTGAAGAATGCTCAGAGGTTTGGTGCGAGTCCACTCGTCCAACAAGCGTCGATCAATCTCCATCTCACCACACTCTGCCTATCTATCTATCCAGCACTCTTTCTGCCACATGCGCTGGGCAATTGTTGGAGAATCAATTGGGACCGAGTGCCAGTTGAGCGACTTATCAACACGCCACAGATCAAACTCCTCAAACACCAGAGGCTCGGGGATGACGGAGATGCAATATCTGGCAGGAATTCACTGATAATTGACTATTGCAGGTGCGTGATTGCAACGCTGCAGTGCCACACATGACGCCAATTTCAACAACAATAACTGACTAGAAGGACATCACAACAGACAGACACACATACATACAGAGAGCCTGCAAACAACCGACACACACACACACACACACTGTGTGTTAGTATTCAAACACACACACACATACACACACTGCAATACGCTGGCACTATCCTGCACACACCCACACATAGACGCGCGGCTTCACAGACTGAGTGGTCACACTCAACCCAACCCACACACACACAAACATACACACTCGCAGGTACGTGGTATGAAAGTATGTGCTATTCAAAGCGTTGTCGGTATAATGTTGGACATTATACCAACAACGCCGTATGCAAATATGTATGAGCCATACACATGTATATATAGCGATGAGCGGGAGTACAAATCATAGTATAGCGTCATAGCGTTGGTTCCCAGCGTGGGGTAAATTACTAAATTACCCCAGCGGTAATCTTTCGGGGGTAATAGAGGGGTGGAAGAAAAATGTTAGAAATTCTTAAAATCAAAAAAGCATCGCGTTATCTGGTATTTGGATTAATAAAGTCATTAGAGATGCAAAATGTACGGATTAATTTAGCCATATATATGCGTGTGTGTCATAATCACTCCATAATTAATCAGTTTCGTAATTGTAGGCTGCCTCTTTATATCGCAAACAAATGAAGGCAGATTTAGGGGTAGAAATATTTCATTCACATAACGATTTAAAAACGTCATATCAATTTCCCTATGGCATAATTATTTAATTGAACCAGCCCGAAAAATTTTCCTCTTAAACACAAACACGACGCAATAACTCGATTTCTAAACGAAATATTATGTTATTTTCAAAGGCAATCGCGAAATAAAAATAAATAAAAACAAAACAAATATAAGTTCAACAGCGATTTGGAATTTATATGTTGTTTTTGCGTATTTAATTTGATTTTGGACGTACCAAAACGCTTATGCTTTTATATTTGTTTTTCCAGCTTTACAATACAAAACTTCAATTGAATTTCACTATAAAATACACTAGCAGAAAAAGAACAATTAAAAACACAATCAAACATCACACGACATAAATATCACATGTCACAAAACCAAACTAAATAAAACTGGAAAAATTCAACATGTCTGATAAATCACTCATGATTGATTCATGATTGCATATTGCACACTCGCAACAATTACACCGCTTGCGAGTTGTTTCAAGAGCCTTTTCGCCAAATTAATTCCCAGTTAATACCATCTTTTTTGATAGCACACACATGTAGCGTGCGGTGTGCGAGTTGAAAACATCAGTCAACACACAGCAAAATGATCCAGGTTGTCTCCGATATAATCACCACACGCTAGTATATCACTGCCACATTCAGAGCCGACGCGAGGTCTTATGATACCAAGGAACACAATTATTGGGGCCGTCATTATGAATAAAACACCGTTATAATAATGATCCGTCTTGATCATCATATTGATCTAGTGATTCAGTCCATCGATCTTCATTAAGCTGGAAACTTTTATGCGCTATTTTGTGAAAAATTTAAAAATCATGCGTGAGACAATGGGATACCTCAGCACACCCGCCCGTAACCCGCGGCCGAGGGGTAGGGGGGGGGGCGATTACCACGGCTCTGAGCACATTCAACCAAGCAACAAGAAACGGACCGAAAACCGACCGCAAACACTCCCTGACATACACCGGCCAAACCCGAGATTTGTCCGACTAAACGACACGATGACCAACATTACATTGCAGACACGTGCAACAATGATTCATCGTGCGCTCGCCCGTTGCACAAATTGCAAGCCAAGCGTAGCACACACACACACACACATACACACAGACAGACATGCACACATGAGCATGTATACAGGAGACAGCATGACAGTATGCAACTGTGCCTGCACCAACAAACAATCTGAATATAGTCGAGTTGAGCAGGAAGTGTCGCGAGTGGCCGGTTTGTAAACAAGTGAACCTTAGACTGGCTGTATTTTGCTGAAACTCACATCATACAGCCATTGCCGGCAGTGATTCTTCACACAATAATTCCTCAAAGAATGAAAAATAAGCAAACACTGTGAGACTGAAACAAACCAAAGCTTCCACTAAATTTATTTTTGAATAAGTCAAGTGGAAGCCATGGTTAGCTTCAATTTCACAATGCTGATTTATTTTTCGTGTTTTCAAATATTTTCATTTAGGCCGGTTTGAATTAAAATTGTTGGCCTATAAAGAATTATTGGTTGTTATCGCTATGTGATGTGAGTTTCAGTGTGTCATACAGCTTCGGTACGGTGCTCTTTGGCTGCCGTCTTGCGGAAATCCATGAACACGTTAGTGTCGCAACACAACATAACTTATTCCTGAATTGGTCATGCTATATGGTGGCACTAGCCTGTTAATGGATTATGGCAAAACAACAGTAAAGTACCACCATACCGAAGATCAATCAACAAAGAGATTCTTCAATGAATCTCTGCGTTAATATCTGTTGGAAAAAACTACGTTCAATCATACCAATTTGCATATCTTATTGGAATTGAAATTGGTGAAGTTGGTGTGCTCAAAATTAGCTTCGCAGAATTAAAAAACAAAATATTGACTTCAAGCACGTTAGCCCACATAATCGCAAGCCGTTGTACACCTTTAAACATTAGTAAAACAAACATGAAAGTAGTGTTTACAAATAATTCATGTTTCCTGAATAACTCTCAATAAAATACCAAATCACGCTCGCAGCCACTCACAAGACCACTAATGTGTTTTTCCAAAGACACACGACATACGCTACACATGAAGAAAATACCATGAATTTGAGCTATAGAAAAATATATGTTAATAGACCCTCGGGGCGAAAACCTGCACCGACAAACGAATCAAATGCGCTTTTATTGTATACAGATTGCCGACGAAAGACGCCACTCGCGTCCAACTAAGAAATTGTTTGTGGAGCTATATAATATTTCCATTTGTGAACTATATTGTTACCCAACAATACATTCATACATACAACAATACATCGTACATACAACAATACATTGTTGCCCACATTTAATTCCGATATACATTTCGGCATATGTAAAAAATTTACCATTGCCGATGCAGAAATTTGAAGACGAATGCGGAGGTGTTACTTTACCAGCACACGGAAGTTGTGGTGTTTCTGGTTATTCGGTTTATGCCTAACCGGTGCTTTGTGTATTTGTCATTAAGGGCGAAGGAAATGAAGCTGCTCGCTTGTGTGCTGTTGCTTGGTGTTTCACTGGTAAGCTCGGTGGACTCAAAAGCCGATAAAAAACTTCAGATCGGAATCAAAAAGCGTATTGACAACTGTGAAATAAAATCACGGCGTGGCGATTTACTGCATATGCACTACACAGTGAGTAATTTATACATTTTCAGCATGAATCAGGCGTCCTATAATCTCCATATTCTATGTTCCACATTCTATATATATCTATATTCTATCTCTTAACCTCCATATTCCATATTCTATTACATAATCACGCTCATCCGATTCATGGAATGTCTACACTGAGGCCAGATGGCATGCTGAGCATGTGTATTCAGAAGCGTAAACGCGTCACTCAAAGAAACTTGCTGAAAAGCTAACATCTGCCAATGACGCCCACAAATGGTGGTCAACGTTGAAATCGTCAGTGTTTGGACATGACCTGTCTGTCCCTCCTTTATTTTCAGCGAACGGTGAGCTCAAAAGCATCCCAACAGAGAAGGCAGAGCTGCTTATGGATTACTTCAATACCAAGCAATGTCAAGGGTCCATTCCGTCTGACGATTCATCTGTCCTCGCCCCGAAAATCAAAGGCATTGCCTTCCGATCAAAAGAAGTGGCGAATCTCATGAAAGACCTTGATGCCCGCGGAGGAAAAGACCCTCTGAATGTTTCCGCTTTTTTCAAGAACAGGGCAGATACTCTAGCTCCGAAGCTCAGTGCTGTTTTCGGGCGCTTGATAAAGACTGGTTCGTTTCCATCATGTTGGCGGGTTGCGAATATCACGCCCATACCAAAAGGAAGCAATTCAGCTGATGTTGCAAACTATCGGCCGATATCAATTACGGCGATTCTGTCCAAAATATTCGAGCACTTGATATCTTCCAGACTGTCCAAGTAACCGGAGAGCAACAATCTGCTGTCGGAAAACCAATTTGCATACCGCAAAAAACTCAGCACGACTGACGCTCTGCTTACTATCACGCATGAGCTCCAGCAAGTGCTAGACAAAGGCAGTGAAGCCTGGATTGTGCAGTTGGATTTCTCGGCAGCATTTTACCGTGTGAGCCACCAGGGCTTGTTGCAAAAACTGAGAAAGATTGGAGTCGGCGGCCGTTTGCTAAGTGTTTTGCATCAATTTCTCTCCAATCGCGTATAACGTGCTGCCATCGATGGAGCATACAGTGGCTGGCAGAGCATTGTGTCCGGTGTCCCGCAGGGAAGTGTGTTGGGTCCTATTTTGTTCAACATTTACACCGCTGACATGTACACAACCACACGCAACCCTGTATATGGATATGCTGATGATATCACCTTGATGGCTGTAATTTCATCTCCTTCGGATAGACCACAGGTGCGTCAAACGGTCAACGACGATCTCAGCAGCGTCCTGAAGTGGTGTGAGAGGTGGAATATGATGCTGAACACTTCGAAATCTAAAAGCTTGTTGGTTTCTAGGTCACGTACCGTTCAACCTTCACATGGAGCTATCCTCATAAATGACGCCCAACTCAGCGTGTGTGATGAGCTCAAAATATTAGGAGTACATGTAGACTCAAAGCTGACGTTTGAGAGTCACATTCGGAAGCTAGTTTGTTCGACATCGCGGAAACTGGGAATTATAAGAAAGGCATATCGGATGTTCGGTAGCAGCACAATCTCAAAAAGTTGTTTTCGCTGTTTCATTTTGCCAATTTTGGAGTACTGCGCCCCCGTGTGGTCTTCTGCTGCGGATTGTCACCTCAATCTCATCAACAGAGTTGTTAGAACTTGCAAGTTCCTCTGTGGTGACTTGGTTCTTGGTGATCTTTGCCATCGTCGAAAGGTCAGCAGCGTGTGCATGCTGTACAAGATCAAGCACAACGACCATCATCCGATGAGCAAGTCAATTCCTGATGATTTCGTGGCAGCAAGAAGCACACGATTTACATCCAGACAACATTCCCAGTGCATGGCTCCAATTCGTTGTCGTACAGGGCAATTCCAACGTTGCTTTCTTCCGGCCACTGTGGCTACTTGGAACACGTTGAAGGAGGAGGATTTCTCGCAGAACAATTTGAACAAATTCAAGGCCAAAGTCAATTATATGCTAATGAAAGAGCGGAATTGACTGTTGAGTGTTATTAATTAATTAATTATTTCTTATTTATTCATATTTTTTGTTATTTATTCATACATATATTGCTATTTCACTCTATTTATTACTATTTATTATTGGTTTTTGTAATTTATTGAATCATACTTTTATTTATTGTTGGTTGTTTCTTATTGAATCATATTTATTGTTGTTGATTATTTATTCTTATTTATTCATTTTTATTGTTGGTTGTCATTTATTGAATCACATGTTTATTGTTGATTGTTGTTATTTATTGAGGAACGTGGGCGGAGTGAAATTATGCAGTGTTATCGGATGATGGTTTATTATTCATTGTTATTTATTTATTATTTTCTCTTCGAACTCTCTAGAATTCTTTTCGAACTCTCTATCTGAAACTTTTGGGCGCTTCCGGTACATGGGGTCACCGCAGGGTGGTAATAGTGCACTTGCACTCTTCCCATGCTACTGGATTCGCCTGTAATTAATAATACTAATAATATTCTGATTCTTGAATATGAAAAATTACTCAGTACCTTCAATGTTAGACACAATTCATGCACATAATTTATAACTCAGTACCTTTAATGCTAGACACATGGTCAACATATCCTGCCGCGATTAAGCCAACTTATCTAATCTAGCCTAATATGGTCAACTTGGTCGATGTGCCTATTGTTACTGCTGTTTGTTCTGGTAGGGAAAATTACCCGACGGCAGCGAGTTTGATAGCAGTCTGCCTCGTGGTCAACCTTTGACGTTCACTCTCGGTTCTGGCCAGGTTATTCGAGGATGGGACCAAGGACTGCTCGGGTGATTATTCTCAACACGCACTTACACACACGCCCACATACAACAGGTAGCTTGGAACTTGCATTTTACTTCATACTCGGGTGACTTTTACGAGCAAAATGATTACATCTCGGATATTGAGGCTAAATTTGAGCAACAAATCCCGATCCAACAACAACCTTCTGCGCGCTAATAAATACATAACCACTGGATCAATTGCTACCAAATTGTCTCCATTTTAGTGACAATTTAATGTTTCAATTTTGTAATCAATTTTGTCTTATGAGACGTAAGCTGAGGTACATCTTAGGTAAACTTATGTAAGTTTGTGTGTGTGACAGTATGTGTGAGGGAGAGAAGCGACGTCTGGTGGTTCCACCGGAGCTGGGCTATGGAAGCAGCGGAGCTCCGCCCAAAATTCCCGGCGATTCCACGCTGATCTTCGAAGTCGAACTGATCAAAATTGAACGTGCCAAGCAGGATCTGTGATCTTTGTGATCTGCGATTGTCAGCGAACAGTATCGTGTATATGTGCGGGGAAATGGCAGAATCACGCGTTTATGTCGTTCTTATTAGTGTTTACGTCTGTTTATATTTGCTCAGAAAGTCCAAGTCTGGTGAGTTCGTGCCAGCTGGATCAGGTAGGATAAATATTTGATTTCTCGCGGTGTAAACCTCAGCGACATCTAGGCGGCCATTTTGAAACTAGATCATGACACGATTGGTCGTGCTGGCTGATTAATAGGTTAATGTCCCTACCCATTATCTCCCGGTGAGCTCATATGAGAGATTTACGAGATAAGATAGATTGATGTGAGATAGATTCAAGTGAGATAAGATGACTTAAAAATGATATTTCGTAGGTTTTTTGTGGCTATATTAACACATTTAATCAAGCGGCTATATTTATTAGAAACATTTCCTTGATTTGAACGCAATATTTTCAGTTGTACTCCAGATAATTATGGCTTAAATGTAATCGCACTGAAAGTGTGTTTTGTTCACTGATTGATAAGAAATCATTGTTCTCGTAGCTGGCGATAGCTGAAGGTGAAAACATAAGCAGCACGATATTCATTTGACACTTGGTAGGTGATTTGAGATAGCGAGCACATGTGTATATTTTAGAAGTTTATTTTTGTTTTTCTTATGTGATGTACTGTTTTTGGTGTTTATTTTCTGTGATACTGTGTTCTGGTGTTGTATGTGCATTGGATTATCTCTGAAGTTGACAATAAAAACGGACAGAAATCACAATGTGTCGTACTTGACTTGAATTTCATCATTTAGACCAAGTAAAATGTACAAACAAACACGAGTTCCAAGTAACCTTACGCACTGGCGGAATATTACTGAATTTGTATGGGTGCCGTTTATAATCGCGCCAAACACAGTAAATTTTTTATACAAAAATACACCATAGAACACTGGTTGTTGTGACACATTAGCGATGTTTGGCACGTTTCTTGGAGCGTTTCATGACTCGCTGCAGTTTCCTCAACACTTGCACGTCTTCACTGGTGCTGGAACTGCTGTCACTCGCTTCTGAGCTGATCTCGTGTCGACGCCGCTTCTTGTGCGAGTGCTTCTTGCTCTTCCGCTTTCTCTTGGTCTTCTTGTGCCTCGATCTTTCGTCTTTCTCTTCTTTGGCATCGTTTTTGGCACAATGGTCGCGCAGGCAACTTCGCTCATTCCACTCGCCGGATGAGTGTCGTTGAGAAGACGGCTGGTGTCTGGCAGGAGCGACTGAAACACGGCTAGCCAGTCCGCTTGAGTCTGGAGGCTTAGCGGTCGGAGGCAACGCAGGACCATACTCGACATCATCCCCTGCTGCGTCCACCACCACGCCCGTGCTCTTGGTTGAGTCAGCAGCAGCCGCCGATGTCTTCCTCTCGCTGGGCGTATTCTGCGAAGTCTCACTACTGGACACTATGGCTGCCGGCTTGTAGCCGTTACTGGTCGTGAATGAACTGTGCGACTCTCGCTGACGCCAACTGTTCAGTCGATCGAAGTCAATGTTGGCGAACAGACCGGTCGACGCGCCATCTATCGGCGCAGTTTTCTTGCCGTCAACCGCAGCGACATCTGGCGACTGCGCCGGCGGCGGTGTTGCTGTACGTTTGTCGCGTGCGCTGTCAGAGCTAGCCGTATTAATGTCACGATCCTTGTGCGTGACCTCGGTGCTGGTCGTCGCTTGTGTAGTTGCCATGCGGACGTTTGATGCAGTTGTTTCGCCGGGTTTATCGCGGCCTCCAGCGTGATCCTTCTCATTCTCATCGTCTGACTCGGTGTCGTCAAAGATGGCCTTGAACAGGTCGGGAGTGGGAGCTGGCAGTGGCTGCTGGACACTGGAGGAATCATCCTCCAAGACCTCAGCAACGACATCTGCATCCTACTCACACACACAAACACGTAATTAGTAATATAAATACAAGTTATAATCGATTTGCTAATTTAATTCATCATTTGGAACTTGAGAATTAGACGAAAAAGGACACTTGACGCGTTTTATACAGGTTTTTTGCCTTTTGAAAACAAAACAACGGAAATATATTTTCACCTTTTGATTTATTTCAAGTATTTTCTCAGATTTAATGCACTGCTTCATGCTATTTGTTCCCAATTAATCCTATTTACCCCAGATAAACTTGATTTCGCGGCAAAAGGAAAGAACAAAACTTTCACAAGAAAATTGTTACGGATATATTTAGGAAAGGCACGTTTGTTTGAAAACGCGGGGCAAGTTTGAGAACCACTGCAACGGACAAATGGCTTGTCACTACCTCTGTGTTTGTAGCTGGCACAGGCGTCTCCGAACAAGACTCAGTCTTGCACGTGGGAGAGATAGGATCTGATGAGATGGCGGCTGGCTGACCTATGCTCGATACACAGTCGAATAACGCCAGGCGTCCACCTCTATCAGTACTCGTTTCTCCATCACTAACATGTCAGACAAATACATGCATACATAAGAAAAACACAATGAATTTAACCTTTGACTTCACGACATACATATTTTGATTAAATTTGCTCTTTACTTAATAAATTAATTTTTAATACATAATAAAATATGATGATATACATATTTGTATTGATTCCTCCGGTATTCACATTTTCCTACTTAATTCTAGTGAATATACTGTGAAAATGAACAAAAACACCTTTGTTGATATTATTTGGGCTGTATAAACGATACAAAAATTGAGTAAGCAATTGGGCATTAAACAGATTGTGTTTATCGATCACACGAAGTTGACACACAAATACACACCGATCATTCCATGGTGTGTGTGTACTGTGCGTGTGTGTGCGCGTTTACCCAGTACTATTGTTGTTTTGTTGTTGTTGTTGATGGGGCGGACGCACGTTGAAGCGGCGACATAGCAGCAAATCTGGCTGCCAGGCCGACTCAACCCGCGTCAAGCGACCAAACATGCCACAGCGAGCCGCCTCAACTGCCGGGTCGCACGGCTCGAGCTTCTCGCGGCGTCCACCAGAGGGCGTCGTGTCGCCGGTCTGGGGTTGTGCGACTTCCACGCCGGCAGACACAAACCGACCGGCCAGCGAGGCGCACAGAGGTCGGAACATGGCGGCGGCGCGCTGGAACTCGCTGCACTCGCGCTCGCGCTCCCACGCGCTCATTGTGGCCGGCTGCGACTCGACCAATACGGCTTCACATACACACACACACACACACACACATACACACACACACACATACAAGCACATGCCACACCACAACACAAATGTTGAAAAAGAACGGTATAATCTTAGAGAAGACAGGAGCCACGTGTCTTTGACTCATTTAAGCGGAAACAACACTGTGAGAACACATCCACACATATTGTTTGTGTTTGTAAGTCTACACACAAACATACACACACAAACACAAACACACACACACAGTCGGTGGCCACCTTTTCGCTCGTCGTCATTATTCTGCTTGAGAAATAGCTCGTAGCGGCGTTGTTTCGGCTCGTCGCTGGCAAAAGGCCTGATGGTGGACTTTGTGGCCGCCTCCACACAGATGGCGCTGTCGTCGCTCGGCTCGGCTGACTCTTGCGTCTGCACTGTCTGTATTGCTGGCTGCACGGGCTCTTCTCCGATCAACTGCGAACGTTGCTCGGCTGTCAGTCGTTTCCTGACGTCTGCTGAATTTTCCAATTTCAATTCATTAAATTCATCTTGACTTTGTATTTGACGCATTATCATTATACATTTATATTTAGAAGTTACGATATTATCTTAATCAGTGTGTTGATATTGTAATTTTTTTTTGTTGTAAATATACATACACACTCGAATTTGGCCTTTTGATTTAATGATTTCATTTTCTTCATCGTTTATTGCATTTACTTTTTTATTCACATTAGCTTTCATCTTCCTGACTGAAAACTTCTTCTTATTCTTTTCAAACTCTCGTCCTCACTACATCTTTCGGGCACCTCGGCTGAAATCAGCCACCTTAGGGTGGTAATAGTGCACTTGCATTCTTCCCCCATGCTACTGGATTTGCCTGTAATTAATAATAATAATAATAATAACGACCGTCGTTGCTGGCCGCGGAAAATCTGCTGCCGCCGGCCGCGTGAAGTGGCGCGTGCAGTCGCCAGTCGGCGCGATAACCGGCCGGCAGTGGCGGAGGCTGGTAGCGAGAAAGCCGCGGCCGCGAGATGGCGCCACTGTCGCCAAACACGAAGCCAGCCACCGGCCGGCACAGAGGCGTGTGCGAGACAGAGTGGTGGGAGGAATGGGCAGCAGTGGTCGAGGCAGAGCATGAGGGAGTCTGGGAAGAAGCGGCGGGTTGTTGTTGAAAGTCGTACTGAGTCATGTCTTCGGCAGAGTAGATGTCCATATCGTCCTCGTCTTCAAACGCACCAACACCGAACGCCTACACATCAAACAACTCGCACGTTAGTCAAGTACGATAATGTATATGTGTGTAAGTGCTTGCGTGTGTACTGGTGTGTGCGTGTGTATGTACGCCGGGCAATAAACTAGTGTATGTCTGCGTGTGTATGTAATTTTGTGTATATGTGTGCCAATGGTCGTATGTATTTGTGTATGTGTGTGTGCGTGCCCGACTGCCTGAAATCGGTCGTTACTCATTCAACCGAGTGAAATTATTTCGACAGTTGTCCACAAAATGCATCTACACTCAAAGGTTAAATGTTAAAGGCCTCAAGTGACAGCTGCTACACGGGAAGAAGCCGAAGCTTATGAACACACAGGTGTGCCCCGTGCAGCTCGCTGCCACCGCAGAACCGACCCTCTCCACGCTATGGCGCCACAAGGACGTAAGACGTATTAGAGAGGGCCACCTCCCCAGAATGCATGGCACAACACATGACTGATATCTGGTATCATCATTTACTGCTGGGTGGACAGGGACTGTTGGATTATAGAATTCACCCAATGAAATTCTGCTCCGCCGGGTTTCGAACCACGAACCTCCCGCTTGTGAGGCGGGTGGGCTAACCACCACACCACGGAGTCCACAAATACATATGAATACATATGTATTTTGATACATAAAATACATATGTATTCAACCAGCCGTTGAATAAGGGTAGATGTGATTAGGATGCGACCACCCTCACCCATCACCCCAAGGGAAAACAGCACCACATGACCCACCTGTCCACGAATGGCCAGTTTTCCCTTGGGGTCGCTGTGTCGAAACACGCCGGCCGCCCGTGTACTCTCGCTAGCTGAAGCCGCAGAACTGTCGCGCAGTCCCGAGTATCCGAGTCCGAAACGGTCCAGTTTGGGCCTGACGACAGGAGCATCCTCGTCGTCAGGAGCCAGCAAACAGCGACACCACTCGGCGTCAGAGTGATCATCATTCTCATCACCATCACTCTCATCATCTTCACCGGCGCTGTGAGAGATGGAGGATGGCGTGGTGTCCCAGGAACGAACGCATCCGTACACCTGCACACACACACACACATATACATACACATATTGTACACCTGCACCCACACACACATACACATATTGTACACCTGCACCCACACACACACACACACACATATATTGTACACCTGCACACACACATACACACACACACACACACATATTGTACACCTGCACACACACATACACATACATATATACATATTGTACACCTGCACACACACACACACATATACATACACATATTGTACACCTGCACACACACATACATACACATATTGTACACCTGCACACACACATACATACACATATTGTACACCTGCACACACACACACACACACACATACATATACGTGTCAACATGCACACATATTATGTAATAGCCCCAGAAGATGAAACAGTTTGCCGATAAAACTGAAACATATAGAAAACGTGCCACAAACAAAAGCTTCTTTCAAAAGCATGTGTGTGTATTTGTGCTGATGATATATGATGATACTGATGATATATGATAGACTAGCTTCCATGTGGTTATTGATAATTGTGGTTTATATCTTATCGTCTCATTCAAAAGCTTTGTCATCCTATATATACTATTTTTTGTTCTAGGTGAGATTTAAAACTTATGTTTACCTCAATTATGATTGTATGAAAAAATTATATATAATATATATTATATGTAAAATGGATTAATTTATCAAATAGATTATCCAACAGTAATGTTAAAATATAAATTAAAATATAAATAAAACGGCAAATAAATTGCCAAATTTAGACAAATGTGACGCAGTGAAAACTATCGGATAAAAACCTTTCGTTTCAGTTGTCGCTTCTTTTCGGCTCGAGTCAGCCGCGGCCCAATACCTTGTCCAGGCCTCCAGCCAAGATTTTTCAGAATTGTCACCCCGGCCGTGTCTCTGTCGCACACACACACACATACACACACACACACACACACACATACACACACACATACATGCATATGTACAGGCATACTGGAAATAGCATACAGTCCACTTTAGCGCGGTGACATTCAAAATTTCATTGAAAAATAGAGTACGCAATATGGATAGCCAATAAAATTAATGAATATGTGTGAAAATATATATGACAAATCACAAAATCTAATTTGAATCCAAAAACCAAATTTGATTTGATTTACATTATTAGATTGTAATACAATTAAAATACATTACAATTAATTTAATTACAACTTACAGTGATAATTTACTGCAATTGACATTAGAATTTCATTTACATTACTCGACTGCAGTTGTTGGTATTTGGTGGGGGTAGAATGGGGGGGTGATCCGATTGCCCCTCCCCCTTGACGCGCCCATCACTGATGATAAAATGACAGCAAAAAGTACCAACACAAACCGCTCACCTAACAGGTTTCATCAGCTGATCAAAATAGTGCGTGTCGCCCGGAATAACACTGTCGCGAAATTGAACCTGCTGCTGTATAGTGGCGCCCTCTACGGCGGCGCTCTGAAACTCGGGCTTGGCGGCGACTCGCTGCGGGGCAATACCGAACTCGCCCAAATCCTACCGACATACACACAAACACACTTGTGTCATTCGTTAAACCGTATTTACTATTTATCAAACCATATATTATTATAGATAGCGCAATTCATACACATTACGCCCAGAATGCTCATAATACAAATACACATACTCACATACACACGCAATAATAACACACATAGATAAGGGACACACACACCAGGTTCAGACAATAGACATACGTCACGGCGCGGTGAATCAAGACTCACTCGGCCCTCCAAATAACGGACTCGAAGGGACCGAGAAAAAATTCCGCTTTATGGAGGTGTCCGCTGTAACAATGATAATCAACACTTTTTATACTGTGAATCATGCATTTTCACATAAGATTCCTTTATTATTTATCAGTTTGCATCTTTCTCAAATAATTCTACCCATATTTTTCACTACCTCAAACAATTATTCAGCTGTGCGGAGTTCTCCTCTGGACGTCATGGTTTTGATATGCTGCAGTTTGCAGGAGATACACTCTTCTTCAATGTTGAACACATCATTATTCTCCAATGCAATAGTAATAGTAATTGTCAATGTTACATGAACGTCCAAATTCCTGCATGATTCCTGTGCAAGGCCTTCAACAATCTAGGGTTCTAAGTGACCGCCTAAGTGACTAGTTTGCTTATACCTAACAATATGTCTGTGTATGTGTTCACAGCCGGCGCTAATAAGTCACTCATCTCTACCAATCAGCTTGTCACAGTCAACTGTTGTCAGTCAACAAGCTGGAGTCAATATATTACATACATCTATTTAAGAATCACACACAAATCCTTGTTTTATGATATTTGGAGGTGTAATATATGATTGGGGACCAATAGATCATTCAGCTATTTGGAGGTTTCCGATTTACGAGATATTTACGATTGACACAGCAATTACACATGCACAATTTCACTTAGATCAGGAAGTGGATCAGGGTCATGGCATATTGAACGGCTCTAGTACAAGATAGACACGAATATGACGTGTATCAAAATAACTGCTAAAAGTTTAATGCTGCACTCAAAGACAAGCCTTTTTCGCGCCTCTAACTTTTCTTTCCGGTCTCTATTTATGAGTTATGAGTCGCGTCCTAGTTATGGCAGTGTTGATCAATATATATGTTAATAATTTCGCTTGCAATAGAAAATGCCAGTGTTAAATTTTGAGGTATATTGTTTGCTGCCTACAAACAGAGATACCGAACAATCCAAAGAGCCAAATTATGTACAGTAATGAACCTAGCTCAGTTCATCACGGCTTGAGCACACATGCCAGCGTACTGCAGCATGTATACTGTAATACTGTTGTTTCTCGACCGAGTCAACAGTCAGTAGTTTTCTGAATCGAAGATGATCGGTCGAATAAAGCCGTTCTCCATCATCAGCCAGCATGTTGCAACACCGTGAATTTGTGTTTGCAGTTGCAATGTTCGGATGGTTGTGAACACTGCTGGCTAGGAGATATATGCAGCTGGATGTTGTTCAGTTGCCACGAGTTATTGTGAAGACACTCTTTTGCCGACGAGGACGCCCGTTGACTGGAGGATCCTCAAGTGAAGATATCATGTTTCCCAGTTTTTTGTTGTTTTCTCTCATCTCCATTCTTATATTGTTTATCGCATCAATCCTGCTGCTGATTATTTGGTTGGATGAAATGATGTCATCCACTAAGCGACGATTTTGCTCCATCACTGTTTCGTGTTGTGACAGCTGGGAGGTTAGATTTTGAGATTCGGCGATTGCTCTTTCCAGTTCTCTGATGTTTCTGCGGTGACGTTCTGCCGAGACACCGTTTTCTCTAGTGCTGGAAGAGTGGCGTTCATTGCTGTTGACAGTCCTGTTGTTTTGCTCTACATTTACGCACACTGGGTTTTGAACGTGCATAGCTCTGATAGCGTAGCGCAGTGTGCTGTTTGTCTCCTCGTAATGTTTCTCCAGAGGGTGGACGGTGGCGAGCATGGCCGTCAGACTGTTGCCGCCCAGCGAGTCTTGCAACAGTCTGGTCAACTTGCAGTCTCGGTAGGGCACGTGATTGCGGCGCTGTATCAGTGCTGAGATCACGTGACCCAGCGCATTCAAACTGTTATTGATGGTGATTGCGTCTCTTTCGTTGTCTTTCGACTCTGGTGTTTTGCCGAGTCGTTCAGATCCGGCCAGATCGACCAGGTGTAATTTGCTGACTCTGGTCTGTTTGCGTCTGCCGTTTTGGCTGGTCATATGCTGTGTCACAGAGATCATGAAAACAGCGTGCGATCTTGAGCTTCGCTGATTCATGTATGTGGCGCATACTGTGCGTTGCTTGTTGCCCTTCTTCAACAAGACATCCGCTTCTTCTAGGGTGTTCACCTTGTGGCTGGACAAGTTCCGTACTTGGACGTCGTTGTTCTTGGTGTACAAAATGTCGATCGTTTTATTCTGAGGGCTCAGCAGATCGACCAGTCGCTCCTGGTATATTTCCAGGTACGATATTTTGATATCGTACTGGACGTTTGATGGCGCACTCGCCACCTGATCGAATATGTCAGCTAGGGAATGGTTGACGATCCCTTTGCTTGATCTTCGTCGGCAATTTCCGGTCATTGTGTAAGTTTTTCCCGACCCGGTCTGACCGTACGTGAGCACGGTGCCATTGAAACCCTTCATGACTCCGTGCACGATCGGCTTGGCCAACTGGAAATAAACTTCTTGTTGTGTCGTCTGCGGCGGGAACACAGTGTCGAAGCGGAACTTTTTCGCCACGTTGTCGCTGTGTCCACTGATACGTCTTGATGGAGGCATCAGTTTCACGGTCTTGCGCTGTTGGTCGGCAATGACCACTCGGTCGCTTGAAGTGTTGCGCTTCTCGACGGAGTTGCTAGGTCGCACACGCACTGCTACTCTGACTTTGCAGCGCATGTCGGCTGTTTTTTGCTTGGATGGCTTCATTGTGTTTGCTGATAGAATCAGGAGATAGGCAGTAGCTCAGACAATCAACCTGTCACGACAAGTGATCTCACAGAACTGAATCTAGCTGTGAACAATGACTGCAAATCAACTCGTTTTTGAAATTCACGTGCTATATAGCGATTGTATCTCACAATTTCAGAATGATTCTGGTTAATTTCAAGTATTTCAGTGAAGTATTTATGTTTTGTCAAGCAAGTATGCTAGAAAACACGGGAGTAATATTCAAATGAACTCTGGGTTAAAATAAGAGATATGTTGGATAATTGTTGTTTTTTTGGAGTATATGAATGTTTTATAGAAAACGTTGCTCAATGGGTACATGGTATCATTGATTTATACATTAATTTAATATTCTCATGTGATTCATTGAATTATTATGACATGAAAGTTGCTGTTGAACACTAATATGCCGCATTAGACCTATTGAAAAACAACTTTATGTTTCAATACTCTATGATACTCAATAACTCAAAACTAATTTGAACTCTTCAATACTCAAAACTAATATGTTTCAAGACCGGCTCTGCCAATCATATAGTCGTGATCACACGAGGCCAAATGTTGGCCAAGCCAATTATTTGTAACATTGTTGTTTATAAGTCGTGACAGTTCAAGTGGAGCAGGCCTTTTATCGTTGTGCGCCGCGATAACGCTTGATGTCCGATTCCAAACAGTAGTTTTGTTGAAACAATGTATTTCGTCGTGATATTACGCTGAAGGCTGCAGTTCCTAACTATATCTGTCCTAAGGTTATATCCAGTGTTCTATCCTATCTGCTCTCCCGTTCTATCCTCTGGTGTTGCTATACTCTGTTCCGTTCCATTCTCCCTCTGAACCTCTCCACTTCTCTACTGAATCTCCTCTACCGCTGCTGCTGCTCTATTTATCTACTCCCGCTGCCGCTTCTATCTATCTATTCCATATCTCTACTGCCGCTGCTCTTCTATTCCTATATTCTCCTACTGCCGCTGCTCTTCTATCTCTATATATCCATACTGCCTATCCCCGAATGGTGAAAACACTGCGCTTATATAGTGCCAACTAGCGCCGCTTTCCAGCTCCAAGCGGTGTACGGCCTCATTAGTTACGGACCGCAAGGTCACCACAATGCAGCACGCCCATAGTCTTACACACTGGTGTGAGTGATATATGTGTGTGCACGTGCTGCCCTGCTGTCTCATAATGTCTTGCAGTTGTGTGTGTGTGTGCCTACGTGTGTGCAACCAATGCTGTGTTCTGTATGCTGACCTATTCTGGTGATGTATGTGTTTATGTGTGTGTGCGCGTGCAACCACTACTTTCTATTCTACCATCTATCTTATGCTATATCTAATACACAACATGCAATATACAATGTTCCAAAACAGACGATTACAAAAATAAGAATATAAGATATATATATATATATATATATATATATATATATATATATATATATATATATATATATATATATATATATATATATATATATAACACCGCAAAATATAAAACATTGTTACATTATTGTCCTAGCCAACTGTTGGCTTGCAGCCGACAATCGTTGGCTAGGACAAAAATGGCCTTCGTGTCACCACGACTATAGACACACAACACAGACACACACACACACAACACAGACAGACAGACACACACACACACACACACACACACACACACACACACACACAACACAGACAGACACACACACACACAACACAGACAGACAGACACACACACCTCTTCGTCCATGAAGTCACGTGGCGCCATTTTGGCAGTGGCGGCGTGGCGATTTTGTCGCGACGAGACAAAAGCGGCGGGCGTGAATCCCTCGGGCGTTGCGACTGTGTTGAAATGGCCGGCAGACCAGCCGCCCGTGAATGCGCCGTGAAATCTGCGCCGACCTGACACAACATTTATGATTAAAGATTATTATTAATTACAGGCAAATCCAGTAGCATGGGGGAAGAGTGCAAGTGCACTATCAACACCCTGCGGTGACCCCATGTACTGAAAGCACATTAAAGATGTAGAGAGAAAAACAGTTTGAAAGGTAAACGTTTCAATCAGGAAGATGAAACCTAATGAGGAAAGAAGTAAAATAAATAAACGATATATAAAATGAAATTATAAAATCAAAAGGCTAAATTGTTAGACTCCGTGGTGTATTGGTAGAACACCCGCCTCACAAGCGGGAGGTTCGTGGTTCGAAACCCGGTGGAGCAGAATCTCTTGAGTGAATTCTATAATCCAACAGCCCCTGTCCACCCAGCAGTAAATGGTACCAGATATCAGTCATGTGTTGTGTCATGCATTCTGGGGAGGTGGCTTTCTCTAATACGTCTTACGTCCTTGTGGTGTCATAGCGTGGAGATGGTTGGTTCTGCGGTGGCAGCGAGCTGCACGGGACACACCTGTGTGTGTTCATAAGCTTCGACTTCTTGCCGTGTAGCAGGTGTCACTAAGGCCTTCAACCTTTAGATAAAAGTGTGTATATACAATTGTGCAACACACTGATTTAGATAATATAGTAACGCAAAAATCAACCAGAAACGTATAATGATAATGAACAAAATGAAAAATGAATAAATAAATCTGAAACTAAAAAATAGATCAATCGGTCGAGAGTCAAATATCATTCATATTCTGAGATGCGTGATACCAACCTGCTATGTTTCAATTGGCTTTTTCTCTATTGAATGCTATTATACAAATGTTTAACATTATATATATTTCATTATTTATCAATATTAAAGATTGAATTATTCATCAAAATAATTTATGGCAAATTTATGGCTACTGAAAGTCGTCGTATAAATGGGTTGTCGTACATACACTCACACACATACAGACACACATAAAGACACAAGCAGTAAGCAGAATTACTGCCTATGATGTTGTTAAAGTGATTATTTGTTACAGATGAGATTTGTGTTGTATTGAAGCACACCCCGGTCAATTGCTTGCCAAAAGAACTGCCATTCTAGAGATAATATCGTAGATCCCGGGCCATTAAGTCCGTGTTTTAATACAAATTCTACTCGATATTTTTCATGGTGGACTTGTAATGGCCAGAGCTATTTCAGGGTTAGAATATTCAGTCTGTTAAGGAGCGATAATCCACCTGGGTTGGCTCCTGTTGCAGTCGGTCGATGATTGAATAAAAAAATTCAGTCTGCCATAGTTTTCTTCATCCAAAAGAATAAGCTTCATTCTAGTAGGAATGATATCAATGTTAATAAAGCACAACTATATGAAATAATTTGATGAAAAACGTAAATTAACACGTAAATGATAGGAAATGACAGATTATTTTAAACATATTGTATATGAGGAACAAACAGAGCATTTGAAAAATACTACCGGAGAAAAGTTCACATTTTGGGTGAGCTTATTGAGCCGTATTACTAAAAACCCAGTATATCAGGCCTGAAAGTGACATGGACTTAATGACCGGGATCTACGGTGTATACCATGCTTGCCGCGTGTTCACTCACCCTGAGCATCCTTCACTGTTTGTTGGTCAACTGGCAGAGGTTTGCGGCGAGATGCGTTCTCTGTCCAATCACACAGACACACAGACAAATAACACATGTCCAACATGATAATGGACAGTGATTAGCTTTAAATGTGAATTAACAAATGGAATTATCAATTTTATGATATACTTGTTATAAAATATATATTTCGTGTTGAGTTGTGAATGTGCATGAATGGATTGTATATCTATGAATCGTGTCGTATTGTACAATGTTATGAGTCGTATTTATATTATGTGGTATTTCTGCGAGCTCCTCTGGAGGAGTGGAGCTAGAAATATGTTTAAGCAATTATTAATTTAATTTAAAATGAATTTAACAATATGATAACAGAATAACGGAAAATTTGTTTTGCCTCAGGAGAAAGCATGCGTATTCATAGTTCAACACCACAAAACTGAGCAAGCCTGCATCAATTACGCAATGAAAACCAATGAGAACCCGACCAAACACTAATGTGAAATAAGTGATCACATATGATATTGGCGCGTGTTTCGTACCTAAGCGTTAAATGATGTCCAATTATATCATATCCACCTATAAGAAAAAAGAAAAAGATAAAACGACAAGAACATGAGCGCTACAAATTGTACTGCAGTCCTCATGTACCTTGACTATTAGAATACAAAGGAAGGATGATCAATGATATTGGAAATGCACACTGCAAGCGAAATGATTACTTTAAATATGAAATTCCAAGACCGCCTGCTTGCCTTGCTCGAGCGGTTCCAGAGCCGTGCCGTAGACAACATAATCGTCGCAATCGCTGTCCGAATCCATGAGCCAGCAACAATGTGCTGAATGCTACGCCGGCTTACGATGCAAATATCACGAAAGAATTGTAAAACAATTGAGCTGTAGAGTATCAGAGGCTCAGAAAATCACGTGTCTCACAGAGACGTCTTGGCTTTTATCGCATAAGTCACATGGATCACAAAGAAGTCACCAAAATAATACATCATATATCGTGAAGATCACAGAAATAATCAAAATGGTAATGCACTGAGGTTCAAACGCAGATAAATCCGTAAGCACTCACAATTGTCATGTAAACACCGCAATTGCCTCAACTTGGCGGTAAACACATAGACAAAATAAAATAGTATTTCCCTCACATTCTCTCAAAGAATGTGACGCCAATATTTAATCGCGAACATCGATTCAACTGTAATAATGTTTAAATTCTACTTGTCCTTCGCTGAGTCAGCTTGTAGCTTTGAATATGTGGTGCGCCACGTGTATCTCGCCTCGTGTACCGTGTGTCTCGCGCTACCTGGCGGTGCCTGCCAGAAGCGCAGTGTCCTGCGCAGCTATTTGTATGTTTGTGTGCCGTGTTGTGTTTGTTCGTCATTGTGGGTGTTTGACATTGTGTGTATGTTTGTCTGTACTTGTCTTGCTCGTCTCTTGTGCGCAAATACAGTCGGTCCAAAGAACTCACGTTGTTCGTTTGTGTTGTTCCGTGGCTGCCTAATCGCCATAAATATCCAATGACATACATGCTCAGAATGAGCTCAAACCCACTGGCAATGCCAGGAAAAACAAGACTTTGGACATTCACAAACATTGCATTGACAATGTATCAATAATACACGAATTAAAACACACAACTTCACGGTCATCCATCGTCACAAGACGTGTCACTTCGGTGTTGCTCGGAACACCAATTTTTTTTCGAGAAAATAAGCCGCATCTCGAGGGTGTAGGCACCACGCGCCTGGCGCAAGCAGTATTGTGACCGCGCGTGACCGGTGGGGTCAACGACCGATAGTTTAGCGCGCGTGCTTGTGTGTGCGCGTGTGTAAGCTCAGCCAGTGCCTGTTCATTCGCTTGCCAAGAGTTGTGGCGACAATACACGGCTAGTGTTCCTACCGTATTTGCGTTCGCTACAGTGGTGACCCCGAACTCAGTGCTCGTAATGGAGCAAGAAAAGGCATTACAGCAAGATGAGCAAGCAACGTCATGCTCGTGTCATGCAGCAGAGCAGTCTTGCTCAGGGATCAAAGTGGAACTACCAATGTTTGACGAGTCAGATATTGACACATGGCTGGCCATGTGCGAAAATCTTTTGGTAGACGGCGGCATCACGACCCAATCAACAAAGATGCGGAAGGTGTTGGCCAGACTGCCCGCTTGCCAGTTCAGGATCGTCAAAGACATTGCCACAGCGAAACCCCTAGCAAATGATTGCTACACGCAGCTGTGCAGCCGGCTGCGCCAACGCTTGCAGTTGTCGGCGGCTGAACGTTTGAGGCCTTTGCTCAGTATTCCGAACTCACGCATGCCCTCACAGCTGTACAGTGACATCGAGGCGTTGTATCCGAGTGATACAAAAAACGATATCATCGTGGAGTTTTTCCTCGCCCGGATGCCTGAAGCGCTGCGGCTGCTGTGTCGTGAGTGGCTGAAGACCATGTCGCTGGTTGAGGTAGCAGTGCGCGCCGACAGCCACCACCAGCCCAGTCTAGAAGCCGCGGCAGTGTCCCTCCAGCGCACTGCGCTGGCAACAGAAGGTACTTCGGCCGAGGAAGTGACAGCGACTGTTTTAGCAAATCAGCGAAGCAGACGCAAACCAGCAGTCGTTCGCAGAGAGCCGGTCGCACATGAGCAGGGACAATCGGCGTCTAAAACCAGGGCGTACGTCAGCCACTGGTGCAGATATCACCGCCAGTGGGGCCCAGCAGCCCGCAAATGCACCAGTACGTGCTCGTTCACATCGGACGTGTCGGGAAACGCGTTCGGCAGCCGGCAGTAGTGGCACTGACCGGTTGCGACTCCGATTGCCACCTGCTTCACGTCGTCGACCGCACGGGCCGACGCTACCTGGTCGACAGCGGCAGCGAAGTGACTCTGATACCGGCATCGAAAGCACAGTCTTCCCCACTCAGCAGGCCGTTGTTACGCGCTGTTAACGGCTCCAAGATCGAGGTGTACCAGACGGACTTTCCTGTCGACGTTGATCTTGGTCGCGTGTACAAATTTAAATTCCTTGTGGCAGCGGTCCAATCACCGATACTGGGCGCCGACTTTCTCAGGGAGTTTGGCCTAGTGGTGGATTTGTGCAACAAACGTCTCACAGACAGTGCGACTTATCTGTCCACTCGCAACGAGCAGCCTGCCACGCGCCCTCACTCAGCATGGGCGCACGTCAGCGCAGTACGTGAACCGAACACGGACGGTGCCGGCTTCGAGAATATGCGAACATCGGCGGACTTCATTCGACTCTGCGAGCCCCCAACGGGTTTCCCCGTCATTAACGTACCTGGAGTTGAACATCGCATAGACACGAAAAGTGCTCCAGTGTACGCTCGACCTCGGCGACTGATGCCAGGCAAGCTCACCGCGGCCAAGCAGGAGTTGAACGAGTTGCTGGAGCGAGGTATTGTCGTCCCCTCATCCTCACCCTGGGCCAGCCCCATACATCTGGTGCCGAAAGACGGTGGTAAAGCTTACCGTATGGTGGGCTGTTATGAGCGGCTCAACGCAGTCACAACACCCGACAGGTACCCCATTCCCCACATCCAGGGATTCGCTGACATCCTAGATGGTGCACGGGTTTTCAGCAAGCTAGATCTTGCGCGGGCTTATGCGCAGATTCCGGTCGCGAAACGAGACCAGGTCAAAGCGGCGATAACAACGCCGCTTGTTCCAGTACACACGCATGCCTTTTGGCCTGTGTAATTCAGCGCAGACTTTTCAGCGGCTGATTGACTCTGTGCTGCGGGGCATGCCGAGAGTGTACGCCTATATAGATGACATCATGGTCTACTCTCCAGACGAAGACACGCACCGCGGTGATCTAGCAGAACTCTTCAGAAGACTCTCGCAGGCGGGATTAGCCGTCAAACCGGATAAGTGCGTGTTCGGTAGCAAGCAGCTTCGATTTCTCGGGCTGGAGGTTTCGGACAGCGGCATACGCCCTCTACCTGACAAAGTGACTGATCTCTGTGCCATGCGGGAGCCCCGAGACGCAAAAGAGTGCCGCCGCTTCATTGGCATGGTCAACTTTTTTCATAGGTTTGTACCAGGACTTGCTGCCAAGATACACCCCCTGCACACGGCCGTCAACAAGAGTGCACGGCAGTTTCAATGGAACGCGGCGCAATCTGCCGCTTTCAACGAAGCCAAAGCCGCACTCGCCGCCGCTTCTCAGCTCTCATACCCACGAGAGAACGCCGCTATACAAGTCGTGTCAGACACAGCCGTGGGAGCCGTCATACAGCAGTATCAAGACGGCAGGTGGGTCCCGCTGGCCTACCATTCGCGTGTACTGTCGCCGCCTCAGAGAAAATGGAGCACCGGTGACAAAGAGCTCTACGCAATCTTCAGTGCTGTCAAACGCTTCAGGCACCTGCTCGAGGGACGTCCTGATCTCAGCCTGCTGACTGATCAAAAGCCGCTTGTGTACGCTTTTAATAGTTCAGCGGAGAAATCACCCCGCGTCCAGCGCCAGCTCGCGTATATAAGCGAGTTTTCAACCGACGTCAGACACGTTCCGGGCGTCAAAAACACCGCTGCCGACTGCCTCAGCAGGTCATTCCACGTCACACAGACATCAGACATGACTGGAGAACAGAGTCTGGACCTCAAGAGGCTCGCACTCGCTTAACGGGACGATCCAGAGATAAACGTCTTGGCAGACAGTCCGTCATTGTCGGTAGAGCGGCGTCCAGTTGAGGGCGCACCGTCTGGTCTACTGGTATCCACCTCGACGTGGATCGATCGGCCGCTGGTACCGTGCAGCATGCAGCGGGAAATCTTTGATGCTTTTCACAGGCTGCATCACCCCAGCGCACGGGCTACTCGCCGGCTCATATCAGAGCGATATGTTTTCCAGCGGCTCTCATCTAAAGTAGCAGCGTGGGCCAAAACGTGTTTGGAGTGCCAGCAGTGCAAAATCGCTCGACATCAGCGCACACCGCTCCGACAACACGCGTTGCCCACCAGCAGGTTCGAGGCGCTGCACGTAGATATCGTCGGCCCGCTGCCGGAAGCAAACGGTTTTAAATACCTGTTCACAATAGTAGACCGTTTCACCCGGTATCCGGATGCTGTGCCCCTGAAAGATATTACGTCATTAAGCTGCGCCCAAGCACTGCTCGGTTGGATATCACGTTTTGGCCTTTGTTTGAACATAACATCTGACCGGGGCACACAGTTTGTTTCTGAGCTGTGGAGAGAGCTGTGGACAATGATGGGCGTGCAGCTGTCGACGACGTGCGCATACATGCCGCAGCAAAACGGCATCATAGAGCGTGTACATCGTCAGCTGAAGGCATCTCTCACGGCTGCCCTTCAGCACAATACCGACTGGCCATCCGCGTTGCCGAGAGTGCTCATGGGTCTTAGAGCAGCACACAAGCCCGACCTGCAGTCCTCGTCGGCAGAGTTGGTGTTCGGCGAGCCGCTCCGTCTGCCGGGGCAGTTCTTCCAGCAGTCGTCGCCGCAGCAGCAGCCAGTCACTGCTGGCTGCTCGGCATCTGACCACCACCATGTCTCGTCTTCGTCCACTCCCCACCGCCTGGCACAACCGCTATGAACACAACCGGCCGTTTGTCTCCTCCGAACTGACGAAGGCGACTCACGTGTTTGTGCGGGTCGACGGCTATAGAGCGCCGCTGACTCCACCGTATCAGGGCCCCTTCACGGCGCTCAGCCGAGGCGACAAGGCATACGTGGTGGATCGTGGCGGTCGCAGAGACACGGTGTCGGTGGACAGACTGAAGCCGGTTTACGTGGAGAGGGGCGACAGTACGTCTCCGCCGGAGTCACCCGCCCCAGGACCTGTTCAGACGCCGTCAGTCTCGCCGCGTCGGATCGTGTCGTCCCGTAGAAACAGACCGATACGCCCTCCAGTGCGTTACCGGTAAAGTCGATCAATTTTTGTGTATGATGCATGTTAACGTTAGGGTAATAGTGCAATAATTTTTGTTTTCTTATACATATGCTGGTGATTTACGTTATAGATCTTCGTTGTTCAACCGTGTATTATTGATTCAGCTGTGTATTTACATTATTGTTCTATGCGTATCTACATATTTTTCTCGTTGCTGCGCACCTGAGGGGGGGCTGTAGGCACCACGCGCCTGGCGCAAGCAGTATTGTGACCGCGCGTGACCGGTGGGGTCAACGACCGATAGTTTAGCGCGCGTGCTTGTGTGTAAGCTCAGCCAGTGCCTGTTCATTCGCTTGCCAAGAGTTGTGGCGATAATACACGGCTAGTGTTCCTACCGTATTTGCGTTCGCTACAAGGGACGCATATATCACCATATGAAACCCGCCTTGTGTAATTGTTCTATCCATTTGCGTATTTATTAATGTCAACAGCGTGCACACGCAACTGTGCGCATGTAAACTATCACAGACAACCACAAGCTTGCTATTATAAGAGTTACACATTGTTTTCCAACCTGGGGGCAAATTATTACCCGGGGTAAGTTAGCAAATTACCCTGGGGGTGATGGAGGGGTAACAGAGAAATGTGTGCCAGAGACGTAGCATGCTTTATGCGACATGCTGAATGGAGAAATAACTTGGGAAAATTAGGTAAGCATATATACACACGTATATTATTGTATCAGTCTGGTGAAATCCAGCGACGACACACAAATATCTCCCCCCATGGCGCCCGTATCAGTGGGGCGCGCTGCTGTTTTGTTAGGCCCCCCACTCGACCTGCCCACACCCCCCATCCCTCCTGCTCCTGGTGGCGCGGCCAGACGCCGCTGTTGGTGGCGCTTAATAAAGCGCAGTCGCTCGAGCCAATTGGAGGCGTACGGCTGCGGCGTGTGTTGCCGGCCGTGACGGTACACCATCGACGCCAGACTGGCATGCAGCGCCATCTGGCGGCCGACAGAGGCAACATGCGTGTCGGACACCAGTGTCACGGCCGCCGCATCAAATACACCCTGCACACACACACACACAGACACACACACACACACACACACACACATACAAACACACATATATATGCGCGCACACACATACGCACACACACACACATGTACACGTTTGTAAATATATATGTTTGTTAAAAAAAAACACACACACAAACAGACATACAAACACACACACACACACACACATATATATACACACACACATACAAACACACACACTTATATATGCGCGCACACACACACACACAGACATACACACACATATATATACACACATACACACAAAGACATACACACACATAAACAGACATACACACACACGCATACAAGATGTACGTAATGACACCTTCACTAATTTATTTTTGTATTAGCTGATCTTTAGAATTGTGTGTGGTGTACGTAGTGTATGTGTTTTATGTATGTTATGTAGTGCGTATGCGTTTTATGTAGCGTATTGCCTATTTTATGTAGCGTGTATGTGTGTGTGTGTGTATGTGTGTATGTGTGTGTGTGTGTGTGTGTATGAATTCCTTTGTGAATGATTTGACTTGTGTGATCGCCTGGTCGCCCTTCTATATATTTTTCTAGTTGAATTTCGGGTGTCGCTTGGATTGTGCGTGAGTTTCTAAAACTATCTATATCTTTTGAGCGCGTCCGGTACTACTTTATTATAATTGATATGATTCATACTATACATGGAATTGTGTACACAAGTTCAACTGACATCGCAAAAACGCCAAATTCGATCGAAATCGGTCATTTTCGATACTTGTGCACACGTATGTTTCAGTGGAGCTTGCCATGAAATAGCCAATGAAATCGTTATTAAGCCAACCATGGAAAATGTAGGGTAGAATTTAGAATTATTACATGGGCCTAATGGTCGGGATCTTCGATATGTTGATGTACATGTTGTGGCGTACACACATGTTATTTCATGTTTCGCACATACATCTATGTTTCTTTTTGTATTAACTTCACTGTTTATTGATTTTAATGTATAATTTTAATGCGGCGAATTGTGCATGTTAATTTGTGTCATTGTTATTATTGCATATTATTGTATAAATTCACACGACTTGCGAATATTTTTCATGTATTTTTCATCATTTACACGACCAGATGTATGCGTCATTGTTGTCGTCTGTTTGCGCCGGGTATTTATGCCGTATGTTTTCGCCTGAGTCTATACCGCCTCTGTGTCTGGGTCGCCTGTGTGCGCCGCCCATTCCCCACGCAAACCGGCGGAAGCACTACTGTGTGTTCACAACACCCACGACGATCATAGTCGCGCTATTTCTCGCGACAGAAACCATCGACTGTCATTTCACACAACACTTTCCAGACGATCACGTGACCGGTGTCCTACTTGGGGAGAAGGGATTCTGACCATGTAAAAGCTACTCGTGCTACAGGTGTTTGACTAGTTCAGTGGAGTTCAGTGCGTGCTGTCGCCCGGACTGAAACACGGTGTCAGAGTGTTAGCAGATACTCCTGCACTTCGCTAACTTCATTGTGTTCCTGGCTCTTGTATTCGTGCTCATTCACTACGCGTGTTCATCTTATTCGACCGCTGCGGGTACTGTATCCTTTGTTTATGTACTTGCAATTAATGTATTAATGTTGTTGCCAATGTGTGAATGTGTGAATGCAAGCGCTGACACACACCTGTAGTATCGGTTTGACGACCAGGTAAACTCGATTGAAAGTGGAGCACGGCACCGGTTCCACCACGACACACACGTAACAAAACTGACCGCTGACAGGCGCTGTTTTCACCGGCCGGCCGCTCTCGTTGTACACGATCAGCACAAAATCATTGCCGATCACGGCTTTCTTGGCCGAGCAGTGTTGGTCTGCCGGTGCCGCAGGCGTCGGCATCATAGTGGCCACGTGAAACACCATCTGTTGTGTGGGAGTGTTGGAAGCAAGGATTATTATTAAAAGTAATTAGTGAAGCGCTCGAATGATATACCAGAGCGCACCGGACGAAACAATAAATCAGCAATATCAATAGCAGTGGTTCCCAACCCGTTTTTTGGCAGCGATCCAAAATTTTGCACAAATCAAGCATCACAACTCAAGCCTACATAGATAACAGATGAAACATTCATATGTACACAGATAATATTTAATCAAACATATATACATAGAATATATAATAAATATAGATAACATTCTTTGTATATAAGGTTATATAGAAGCAAAATGAATATTCTCTACTAACTTTTGTCGATTCAGTTTTGGGTGGCGACCCGAGGGTTGGGAACCACTGACTTATTGAAATCAATTACAAGCAGATAAATAGTGTGAGTTTTAGTTCTGTAAGAGTTCAAGTCACCCTCCCTCGGCACATAATTGCCAAATATTAAAATTCACCATATTCTATCCTCGGGAGCAGATATTACCTGCAGTAGACACTCGTCCCAGACAATTGTGTAGCGGCCATTTTCACCATATTGAGAGAGACCGCCCAAGTAAGTGACGGCTGGGTCGCACTCACACACATTCACCACTCGACCCAAGCCCTTCACACACACACACACACACACACACACACACATACACACACACACACACACATGTGTGTGCAGATGTGTTAAACACAAACTAAATGTTAAAAACCACCGCGAAATATAAGGTGTTAATAAGTTGAAGTTAGAGGTTGTTTAAGAAGAAAACACGCACACACACAGAACAAATGAAGTAGGAATAAAGACATTAATACGGGAAATTCATAAAGGTTATTAATTTCGTAAAAGAAATTAATACAGGATTTTGACAAAAATACTCGTGTGTCAGTACGTGTACTACTGATGAGTGCGACCACTCGTACGAAATACATCAGAGGTTCATATTAAAAACCAATAACAAGGACAAAAGGGAGAATGGGAGATGGAAGAAGCGGAAAAGCGAGGACGCAAGATAGAAGACGCAAATAAAAGAGCGGATAAAATTTAACATAAAAGAGAAAGCAGTTTGAAACGACCAAAATAGTGAGGAGAAAATAAAACGAAATAAAGCAAAACATAAAAAAATCACGGTGAATATTATAACTGCTATTATTATTATTATCAATTATAAGCAAATCCAGTGACATGGGAAGAGTGTAAGCACTATTACCACCTTAGAACGGCTTGCCGTTCCAATAGAGCTTTTACGATAGAAAGCAACGTTGAGATGGATATAATTACACGTAGAAACTGATGATATCTGGCCGAGCCAGCCGAATGTCGCAGAATAGCGGCCAAATCCAGGTGATTGCCAGTCTGTCCGTCAGAGGGCGCCACATACAACACGCCGACCTTGTGACACTCGCGCGCAGGAATACGATCAAACAGATCCAGTGATCGGGCCGTGCTCTCGTCGTTGGGCAGAACAAGAGCACCGCTGCCGCCGCACACGCCATCAGTGTCTAGCACGTCGTCTGACTGCCACACACACATACACACATACATGTATGAGAGGTGTTACAAGTTAAAAGGTTAAATGCTCAAGTGACAGCTGCTACACGGGAAGAAGTCGAAGCTTATGAACACACACAGGTGTGTCCCGTGCAGCTCGCTGCCACCACAGAACCAACTCTCTCCACGCTATGACGCCACAAGGACGGAAGACGTATTAGAGAGGGCCACCTCCCCAGAATGCATGACACAACACATGACTGATATCTGGTACCATTTACTGCTGGGTGGACAGGGGCTGTTGGATTATTGAATTCGTCCAATGAAATTCTCCTCCGCCAGGATTCGAACCTCCCGCTTGTGAGGCGGGTGTGCTACCACTACACCACGGAGTCCAACATAGTTTTCCATATATGTGTGTTGATGTCTGAAATCAATTAGGGAGAGGATATTGTAGGAGCTAACAGCGTAGGAAAGTATAAAGAGATTGGACAGTGTGAAATACTGTGAATTCCAGGGAAGATAGGTTACTAGAGGGTTGGTTGGAGACAGGACAGCACGAGCACAGCTCATCTCCTGTGTTAAACAAACAGCTGAGTACACAATACACACACACACCAAAATTTAGATTCAAACACACTATACTATCCACGGTTGCTGCATACACTTCGATAAATATTTCATTCTTATGTGTGTGTGTCTATGAGTGTGTGTGTGTGTGTTTGTTTGTCTATATATATTTGCAGATTTAAACACAACATACTGTCACAGAGACGGCGCTGTGAAACAACTGCAGAAACATATGTTCGGGTAGTAGTGAGGCCGACACTTGGTGCGAAAATTCCGCCACTAGAGGGCGCTGCTCTGTCGCTCCGCCAGTCAACATTTGCTGTTGAGTGTCAACACCGTGGCACACCTGACACACACACACACACACACACACACACACACACACACACACACACACACACACACACACACATACATTTTCATGAAGCAATTCGTGCATTCAAACATATACTATTTCTAGTAATATCCTCTTTGTGGGTTCATTTATGAGAATATGTGGGACATTTTTAGTTGAATTGAAAAGCCGTTTTTGATACAAAATAAAGTGTAATACATAATGTGAGCTGAATTAAACACACACACACACGCACACACACACACACACACACATCATAATGTAGATCCTAATGATGCCAAGATTTAACAACAAATATGTTAAAAAGCGGGAAAACACAATTTTATTGAAACATAAGACGACAGGTATAGATATAGAATACAACGTGAACCAGATAATATTTTGATTTTGAAAAACAGCCCACAGACAAGTTACGGTGTATGACCTACGATATGGCGTGGGCTAGTTTAGCTAAGCGACAATGTTAAATAATTAATTGAGCTAGTGTATACCTGACTGCTTCCTGACTGAGACTTGACGAGCGGTGATCGCTTGCTGTATGACTGACTTGCTGTATGAGTATTAGCGCCACCTGCCGGCTGAAATAACAAGCACAACAAGTACGAATGTTACAGAAAACGAGAATATTAAAATAAGCCACCACAAAAATACAAACGCCCTAAAACAGATACTAAATTAAGAAAATAAACGATAAAACCATGCATGATAAAAATAATAAATTATGACTGAATGTTAAATAAATTAAATTGTGAGAACGCTAACCACATCAGACAATCGGGAGGCTGCTGAGTGGGACGAAGATACGGGCGAAGCTCCCATTGGCTCGTTAGAAACCGACGAATCGACAAGCAGCGCGCTGATTGGCTCATTGGACGTTGTGGGCGTGGCCAAATGATCGAGCGGCGCGCTGATTGGCTGATTGCGCAGACGCACCAGCCATGTCATATTGCCCGAGGGGCGACGCACGCAGATTTCGCCCCAGCCTTGGCACCAGCACACGCACCAATTTTCGGCACCACCGCTCGCCTGAGGCGATTGCGCAGGAGTGTTGGACTGTGAAAAGTCCGCACGCGAGGTGTCGACATCTCCACCACTAAGTGTATCGCTCACTACCTAATACACAAATATACAAACACACACACACACACGGACACAAATCGGTACTTTCTAGTGCAAAAATAATAAATGAAATAAAACAGATAGATAAAGAAATAGAATAAAATAATGATAAATAAATATACATAATTATATATAAATATATTATAAACAAAATAGAACGATTAATAAACAAATCGCACTGATTTCATGCAAAAATGTATTAATAACTTGTTAAATTTATATTTTGGAATATAATTTAAATGTGTTAGGATCGAATTAGTATTATCATAAACGGTAATATTTTATTTCAAGCGATTTCAAGGCAACGTCAGGTCAAAAGGGATATAAAAATATGATATAAATGATACAGTATAAATAAACAAGCGCAATTCGACACAAATCTCACCTGTTTGGATGTGGTCGTGTTTGAGGCGGCCAGCAGCGCCGATGTGTGACGTCGCCTCACCAAAACCTCATCACATCCGCCAGCCTCCGCCGTCGACGAGCCAGTGTGAAGCGAGCGAGGTCGTGTACTGTTGGACTGTGAGTGTTCAGTGTTTGAGCGATGTTGTTCAGAAGACTGGTGAGGAAGAGCAGAGGAGGTGGAGAAAGAGCGATGGCACGTGAGCAAGCAGTGACCACACAGACCGGCTTCTACCACAGGCGCTCCACAACCAGCAACACGAATTGTCACGTAGCTGACACACAAACACATACACACACACAAACACACATGTATTTATCCACACACATATGCATAGACACGCACCACACGCAAATATACATACAGACACACACACACGCACAAATAAACACACAACATACGTATTGTACGAATTGAATTCAGTTTAATCCAATTTAATCCAGTAATATCAGACAATAATAATTATCTGAAAAGTATGCTTAATATTGGGAATAATACACCTATATACACACATAGCTTAACATTAGGTTGGAATGTACTAATAGTTATATGAATTTATTGTAGCACACAATATATCTCTCTCTTTCTGAGCGTCTCTCCCACTCTCTCTCTCTCTCACTGTATTTCTCCGTTGCTCTTTCTCACCGCGAGCCAATGATCCAGGAGCGCTGGACTCCGGCGCGCAGTCGTCGCTCGGTGGCGGCCGTAATTGAGTGAGTGGCCGTGTAGGTGGCGCCAACGTAGCGCGCCATCAGATCCACACACGTCTCGGACAGCTGCCTTACAAACAGCAGCGTGTTGTCGTCGATGGCCGACGGGTCGGCCGCCGCGCACACAGAGGACGGCAGGAGCGAGGCAGAGGGATGAGCGCGACGTAGCAGAAGCTGGCGTGTGCTAGCGGCACCCGCACGACTTATGCTTGATAAACCTGACTGTTCCGATAAACTAGATGATCTGATCAAACCACATTCACATACGCAGACACAAATACATATACACATACAGACACACAAACACATACATACACACAAACACAAATACAGACACAAGCACGCACACACACACAAATACAGACACAAGCAAGCACACACACACACACACACACACACACATACAAGCCATACATATACACATACAGACACAAATACAGACACAAACACACACACATACATACACACAAACACACCTGCACACACAAACACAAACACACCTGCACACACAAACAAACACACACACACACACATACACCCAGACACATACATTCAAATAATTTCACAAGCTGATTATGGCTATATGGCTAAAAAGGCGGGAGAAATTCTCACCAATGAGTTACCATATATTGATATGATGAATTGATATAACTTACTACCGAAGGATTTACAACGAGTGATGATGGTTGGTATTGAAATAGAGCGCCGACTTATTAGACCATAATGTACTCCATTTTCCAGATGTAGAGTCAAGCATAATCATTACATATAACGAAAATGGGTATATCTCTAAGAAGGTTTGACTCGAGATGCCTGATTTGTGCACGATTTTCGATAGCTGCTAAAAAAGGTTGGGAACCACTGTTTCATTATTTCTGCATTGTTCCGTGGACGAGGCCAGTGCCGAAATCAACAATTTACACCGTCTCTCTCAGCCAAGTTTCGACATACACACACACACACACACAGAGACATACATGCTCAGAAGAAAATGCACTTATAATTCACCATTGTCGAGTCAACAAACTGCATATTTATCCGAGAAGCTCAGAGGAGTGTCTATCTTTTGATTCCACGTGTTGTTACGTGCACTGTGTGTTAATTTATTGTGTTGATGTATTTTGTTGGAATTCGTGGTGGTAGCACACACGCCTCACAAGCGGGAGGTCCGTGGTTCGAATCCCGGCGGAGGAGAATTTCTTGGACGCATTCTATAATCCAACAGTCCCTGTCCACCCAGCAGTAAATGATGGTACCAGATATCAGTCATGTGTTGTGTCATGCATTCTGGGGAGGTGGCCCTCTCTAATTCGTTTTCCGTCCTTGTGACGTCATAGCGTGAAGAGGGTCGGTTCTGCGGTGGCAGCGAGCTGCACGGGACACGCCTGTGTGTGTTCATAAGCTTCGACTTCTTCCCGTGTAGCAGCTGTCACTTGAGGCCTTTAATCTTTAACCTTTGAGTACATGGACACGCATACTATACATATTGCACCTGCGTCTGCCCAGGGAGTCTTCGTTGTCGCCATTTTCCCCGCTAGAGGGCGCTACTGAGTCGCCAGCACGTCGACCGCCCAGCATGTGTTGAACGTCGCGCAAATTGTCGCTCAGACCCGACGTAATGTGACGCACCAGACCGCGACGGTATTCCGGCTTACACGCGACAAACCACATCACCTGCGGAACAAGTGAATTTCTTTTCATTTTTAAACTTTTTTAAACATAAATATTGCGCAATATTCACACAATATCTCAACAATGTTTTAAAAAACAGATTTAAAAAAAGGCAACTTAAAAACGCAAGAGTATGCATTTATGCAAAAGCGAAATAATATTTCACTCGAAAAAACATCTGAATTTCAATCCAAACACACAACAGTGAAACAGTGAACGCCACTCAATAAGCATACACGATATCAGAGGCGGTGCCAAGAGGGAGCTTGGAGGGGCAAAAGTCTTGCCAAATATGTACCAGGCCCCCTCTCTCTGAGCCCCCCAAAAATCCTGACCATGAGCATTTCGAGTATAGTTCCTAATGTTTCACCAACCCCCGGATCTTTGTCCTTAACACCCACTGGAAAAATCCTGGCGCCGCCACTGCTTGCTATATTTGATCCGCCGCCACAGAGGGCGGAAAATTCGCGCTGCCCTACTCACCAGAGCGTGATGTGCCAGCGACACGACGTAGTGACTGAAGCGAGCCGGATTGGTGTACGGCAGCAGAATGACGCACACCAGACGAAACTGGTCGCCCGTGAAGCTGGCATACAGCTGATGCCGACACACCAAGGTGGACAGCAGCTGGATGACGCCGGCCGCTACCGCCGGCACGGCAGACACACGCGACAAACTGGCCAACAGCTGCCGCATCGACCGCACCACGGCGTCCGTCAAGGAAACCGAGCACACGGCAAGCGCGGCGGCACATTCGCCGGCACTGCGAGTCCGCAGGCCCGCCTCCAGTGCGGCGACAATGCGGAGCTGCTGCGGCCAGCCGGTGTGCGCGTCCAGAGAGCTGAAAGCGCACAGAGCGCGCACCAGCAGCGCACGCAGGCGTCGACAAACAGCTGTCAGTCCGTCTGCCGGCGGGACACGCAGCAGCGCACCGCAGAACGTCGAGTCGAGTCGGTGACTGAGATCACAAACGACCGACGTGACAGCGTCGCACCCGCCTGTCGCACGGCCGTCCACATCCCCGCTGCCAAGCTCAGTTGGCTTATCTGCGCCGGCGCCAGACGCAGTGAGACGAGGCAATGCCGGCACAACACCAGGCAGCGACTCGAGCGTCACTTTGAGCAGCGGCCAATCGCGTTCGTCGCGCACCACAGTTGCTAACAAGTGCCGGTAGGTGGCGCCACTGAAATGAGCCAGCAATCTATTTTGCTGTTGCTGTTGATCGGACACCGTGGCTCTCTCCTCGCTCCCATGCTCTCCCACGCACAAAAACTGCGAATAAATCACGTTTCTGGAACGTTCACTGTTACTACACTCGCTGTCCACATGTTCCTTGTCTAGACCTTCAGCGCCCTCTGGTGGCTGGTCGGCACAACACAAGTGATCATCCTCATCATCATTACCATCATCGTTTAGAATTGAGGCTGGGATCAATCCAATCATTGAGCGCTCATCAGCTGTCAGTCTCAAAAGCCAGCGCACATAAACGGCACGACATTGAGCGCCAGTGGAGCTCGGCAGCTGCAGCTGTTGGCAGTAGAGCCGGCGCAGCTGGTCGGTCAGGAAGCGCAGCTGTTCGGCCGTCACGTGGCCGCTGCTCTCGTGCGCCAGCCGGTGGCTGAAAATGGCCAGCGAAGCCTCGCCGACAGATTGGACAATTGGCAGCAAGGCATCTGATGCGGCAGCGTGCTGGGATTCTGTCACATGGCCGGGCGAGACGGACAGAGGAGAAGAGCAACAGCGGTGCAGAGCGGTGGAGCCGATGGCGTGCAGTCGAGCAACACTCTCGGCCACCAGCTCCTCATGCTCCGACACGCACACCACGCGCAACAGTTCAATAACCGGCCGAGAAATGGCTAGCAAATCTGTCATGTTCACAGTTACTGATGCTGGAGTGTAGGTAGGCTTGATTGATGGTTGAATCCAGTCAGCCAGGCTAGTTGCCAGCGGCCACACCAGATGGCAGCACAGTCCGTGAGCGTCCAAGCAACTGTAGCCGACCCATAGTCGCGCGGCGCTCATACAAACAGCCTCACGCACCTGAATACAGTATGACATATACATTACAGTATACAGTATGACAGTATACAGTATGACATATACACATTAAATTACATTACATTAAGACAGTTATATCGCGCTTTCACACGAATGTCTCGAAAGCGCTAACACACACACACACACACACAAGTACAAAAGTCATACACTCTCTCTCTCACACACACACACACACACACACACACACACACAAGCACAAGAGTCATACACACACACACACACATACATACAGACACAAATTTAGAGAAACACTAGCGCACCGATACATATTCAAATGAGAGCGACCCAAATTGGTGTTTGTATGAAAGGTTTTATATAATTATATAAATACACAAACAAATACAAAAACAGACAACATACGTACACACACGCACTGACACAAATATACAAGCACACGCGCACACACACACATTAAGACATACTAATATATACATACATGCACAAACATACGTACCAGGTAGCGTGGGTCTTGTTCGAAATAGAGGCGTGTCAGTGTGCGCAGCGCTTGATGCCAGGACAGGGGCGTGGCGTGTGATGATGCATCATCCCTTGAACTCAACCCGTCGGGTATATCAGTGGGTGTTGAGTCGGCCTGTTGTGTCGCCAATGAGAGACAGGCGCGTTCAGCAAGACGATGTACGAGCGCAGCCGCGTCAGCCGCAGGCAACAGCCGTGAGCTCAGCTGCAAGCTGCTGTCCAGCCGTAGATCGTCGCCGCTCCAGCAGCTGTCAGCTGAGCGCAGCCGAGTGGCAGCCGTCAACACGCTGATCAGCAGCTGCTCCAGCCGTGCACAGCCGTCAGCCGTCGGCATAAAGCTGTGCATGAGGTGTTGTTGTATTATTATTGATGAGTGAAATAATAGAGCACCGTATTTTCCCGCAATATGAGACCTCTCCAATTTTCACACAAAAAAACTCCGGAAAGGGTTTTTTTATTAATGAATAACTTTATTCATCCTAAAAATCATTCAATAATTAAGAATGGCTGTTTTTCGTTAAAAAAAATAAAATAATAGCTGAAAATAGATGTATTGGCCAGCTAAAAACGGATTTTGAATTTTATATATACTTTCATTCAATGTCTTTCCATTATACACTGTTAATAGTGTATATATAATGTAATGGACTGTGCATTGAAATGTATGTATATTGTACAGTAAATTAACAATGTATATATGTGAATTAATAATGTATGATATATCATGCAAATTGAAAAAAACACATTTCTGAGAGCTTACGGTGATTTATATAATTAAGATGAATATTTTCTCTTAAAGCTTTGAAAATACTTGAAAATGCTTTAATAGAGACGGAACAAGAAATATTTGAGTGAATTATCAATATATGTATGAAATATAATTAAAACCATACCGAGTTGATACATTTACGGCGCGAACGTTCGTATTGTGGTCGTTGGTGGCGATAGCGGATGTGTTTGGGTGAAGCAGAAAGAACACTGCGTCACAAATGTCACAAATAATCGTCCATCCGTGGGGCAAAATATCAACACATTGCTCACTCAACATCAGCCGATCAAGCTCCAACATCACCTCAATACAAACACACAAAACCACACACACATACATCCAGACATACTCATGTATATCCCCTATATATATACTCATACATTCAGACAAAAAAGATTAACTGGATTGCCGCTTAGCAGTTTTCAATCTTCTGCTTTGTCGTCTCGATCGCTCGTGCGAGTTTTTGATGATCGCTGTTGAGCTTGTGCAGTAATTCGCCGATGTGTAACGTTTCGGAGCAGCCGGTCTCCATCCTCAGACAATGTGCTCAAATAAATGCCGTTTGTTCGTTGTCGATTGTGTGTTTATATAGGACATCGCTTGTATGTGCTATTTTCACACCTCGAGTATGCGCGCCGTGTGCGAATTAGCACCCATGATGCATGGCTCACGCTACTGCACCCGGCCGCTTTGGCATCTCGCGCATTGCCTATACCAGTGGTTCTTAATCTTTTTCCTCCGAATCCCCACTTCTTAATGAGTCATTGTTTCATTTTCCACAACAGCACTGCTAAATTCAGTTGTTACATCAAATTAAATATCAATATTTCATTAGAAACAAAAATAAACTAATTTGAATTGATAAAAACACACATGGTTGTCCTGTTCTGTCCGACCTTTAGCTTCCCACTTGGCAACTCTTTCATTGCCCACAGGTTAAGACCCACTGGCCTATATAGTGACACATCCACACACACACTCATTTCTAATGTTATTCACCTCATACACAACAGCTGGATGTCTGGACGATACAGATGCGCTGAACGCCGACAGAACGGCGGTCGGGCCGCATCGCAGACCCGACACTCTCTGTGACTGACACGCCATCGCACGAGCGTGACCGCCTGTGCTGCCCTCTACTGCGGCAGAATTGGCAACTAGCGGCGCGTCCCACAGTGCAGCCGCGCACACAAACACACCGCCCTTGAGTAGCGGCGTGTCAGTTTGGCTGTCAGGCGTGCTCATCAGCTGTGTGATTGTCTGATGAATCAATCACAAACACAGACACACACACACCCACACACACACACACACACACACACACACACACATAGTGAGATTGCGGATGAAAGGAAAAATCCTCATTCTAGGATGCCAAACAACAAACAAAACTCTATAGGTGTGGGTATGAGGGTTGACGCTAAATGTGTCAGAATTCAAGAATATTAGATTGAGAAATTTAGATTTAACAAATTTCTTCCAGTCCCTCGCCTCCTGCAAAGGCAGCACATTACATTAGAACGCTAAACCTAACCTAAACTCTATAAAAATATAGACCCGTTTTTGTGCGTTCTATATAAATTAGCGTTTTTAATGTTCTTGAATCCTTACACATTTAGCCTAGACCTGGGTATGGGTATTTGTAGACATTGTGAATTCCTTTGTGAAGGAGTTGACTTGTGTGATTGTGTGGTCGACCTTCTATATTTGTTCTAGTTTTTGTTTGGGTGTCGCTTGGGTTGTACATGTGTTCACACACCAACAAAACTCGTTTTTCTCAAATTACCTCAAATTACCCATGGCTTTTGAGCGCTTCCAGTACATGAGGCCACCGCATGGTGGTACTCATCTCATGTCACCGGGTTTGGCTGTAGTCAAGTCAAGTTAGACGTCGCCAATTGAGACGACGTGAAACATCTGTTTCATAAGCTAGGGGCTACGTGTACAGTGACAAGGTTAAAGGTTAAAGGTCTCAAGTGACAGCTGCTACACGGGAAGAAGCCGAACCTTATGAACACACAGGTGTGTCCCGTGCAGCTCGCTGCCACCGCAGAACCGACCTTCTCCACGCTATGACACCACAAGGACGGAAGACGTATTAGAGAGGGACACCTCCCCAGAATGCATGACACAACACATGACTGATATCTGGTACCATCATTTACTGCTGGGTGGACAGGGGCTATTGGATTATAGAATTCGTCCAAAGAAACTCTCCTCTGCCGGGTTTCGAACCACGGACCTCCCTGTGAGGCGGGTGTACTACCACTACACCACGGAGTCCAAGAACTTACACTATATGCCGCAATCAAGCGAGCGCCAGTATCACAGTACATAATGCTCCTGCAACTATTATGTCTCCACTATCGATGAAATCAAACACACAATATTAAATGATGTTCTCTATTCAACTCCTTACTGTACACTGCCACTTGAAACCCATTGCTTGTTACAATTCACAAACACAGCTCCTGACACACAAACATACAAAACATACACCCGCTCAAACACACGCATGACTAGTTGTTGTTGACACCGTACGTACACGCACGACACACACACACACACACACACACACGTGCACACTCACTCTTGTAAATACACAACACAAACCCTTCCAATGTGTGAAATATTCGACACTAATCACACACGATCAATGATAATGAGATAATTGCCACTGGGTGTTGTGATTGGTGAGCAGGCCGACCTTGATGGCGAGTACACCCAGAGATGATGAGATCAGATGACGCATGGTACACCAGACTCGCTGTGTCAGCGACGGCCGACACACCAGCCGACACAAAATCACAGCCATAAAAGCGACGGACGCAGGTGGCATACAAACATGCAGCACCATGAGCTGCATCGAGTCAATACTGCACTCCAAAACATACTGAAAAACAATAATAATTACAAGAATAATTATTAATCAACTGATAAATCGATTAATCACTACGATCATATAAACCATTGGCGATTCCCAGTGAGATTTATATAGAGCGTTTGTTGTTGGCAACAGATTATTAGTCTTGTGTGTGTGTGTGTGTATGTGTGTGTGTATGTGTATGTTTGTGTGTGTTATATTGTATCTGCTCAGAATCGAATAGAGTATGCAGCACACAGCGCCTCATTCACACACACACACAAGCAAAACAAACATACATCAAACAAAACACGATGCCAAAACAACAAGAATATCAACAATAATAAACAACAAATAACACACAAAAATCCAACACAAACACACACACACAGTGGCATCTCCAAAGGGGAAGCTTAGAGAAGCTGAAGTCTTCCACAAATAGTTTCCAATCCCCCCTGTCAGAAGCGCAGGATCCTGTTCTTAGTGCAGCCATGTGTATGACTGTGTGTCCGTCATTGTAAGTGTTTGATCTTATGTGTGTGTGTTTGTCTGTACTTGTCGTGTACTGTACTGTACAGTGCATAGCATTCACGTTGTTAACTTGTGTGGATCCGTGGGTAACTAACGCCACAGCCCCCCCCCCCCCACACACACACAAATCCTGACCATAAACATTTCGAGTGTGGTTTCTCATGTTTCGCTAATCCCCGCATCTTTTCCTTAGCCCTACCCCACAGGAAAAATCCTGGCGTCGCCCCTGCACACACACACACACACACACACACACACAGTGGCATCTCCAAAGGGGGAAGCTTAGAGAAGCTGAAGTCTTCCACAAATAGTTTCCAATCCCCCCTGTCAGAAGCGCAGGATCCTGTTCTTAGTGCAGCCATGTGTATGACGGTGTATCGTGCTGTGTTTGTTTCTCATTGTGCGTGTTTGATCTTGTGTGTGTGTGTGTGTGTGTTTGTCTGTACTTGTCGTGTACTGTACTGTACTGTACGGTGTATAACACTCACGTTGTTAACTTGTGTTGATCCGTGGCTAACTAACGCCACAGCACCCCCCCCCCCCCCCCACACACACACACAAATCCTGACCATAAACATTTCGACTGTAGTTACTCATGTTTCGCTAATCCCCACATCTTTTCCTTAGCCCCCACGGGAAAAATCCTGGCGTCGCCCCTGCACACACACACATACACACACACATACACACCTGGTCAGCGCGTGAGAAATGCGCGTGCATAGTTTGCACCAACGCCAGCACATGAGCGCCATCTATAAACGCCGTCTGCAGTCGGAGACAATTGTGCAGTGTGTCGAAGAAAAGCGCGCCAACGTGCACGCGCTGCTCAGCCGGCGAAGCAGAACTGAGCGGCGAGCAGTAAATGAGTGGTAGCAGCTGAGTGAGCAGAGCAATAGTAGCTCGTTCGATGCAGGCCAAATCGCGTCCCAAGTCACTCACCGCCGCCACCAGCGACACCTGCCGGCCAAATTGCCAACTAATAACGCAAAAGCATATTTACTTCGAGTGAATTTCATTAGCGTGCACACAGTCGTAGCAAACGTCCCCCCGAACCCCCGACCGGGGGGACCTCATAATGGGGGTCCCAAATATTGTCCTCGAGGGCCCATAAGACCTCGCATCGGCTTTGTGCATGTACTGCACAATTTAAACACGTGAATAAATTATTACCAATGTCATTATAACATCAAAACACACAACCGTCTGAAATGCAGCCACATATGTAGTTACGTTTAAGCTCCCAAACCACAAATATTATAAATTATATCCGGATTAAACGTGAATGTATGCTTGTGTCCGTGCGTATATATATATGCGTGTGTATGTGCGTGTGTGAGTGTGTGCACGCGCGAGTACATAATACATACATATAATAAATAATACTAAGCTCAATGAGCCCCACAAGCGCGGCAACTAAACCTCACTTACAAAACGAGTACACTTAGATAAAAATATTAACAAACAGACACATACATTAGTACACACACACATAGATACAGACACATACAGAAACGCACACACATACACAGAGAGCCTGGTACGCACACAAACATACAAATACACACATATAAACATGCACAAGCACACACAGACAAACAAGCAAACACACGTACTGTCGGGTAGAGCAGCGTGTCACATTGGTCGTGACGGCGGTGCATCAGCGAACAATACTGACACGCTAGCTGGACAACTTTGTGACGTGTCGCCGACAAACTCGACCGCTGACTGGCAACAATTGGCGCCAGTTGGAGCAGCGCCGCCTCTGCGTGGCAGCCAGAGTTGCCAAACGTCGGCGGCAGAAGAATGTCGTCGATATCGGCGAGTAGAGAAAGTAGAAATGCGTCGTTCATTGCGCACCCGTCCGCCTGCTCAACCAGAGTCTGCAGGACAGACATTCAGAGGAGATCTTATAGCTGTTTTTAGGTATAATATAGGCATGAAAGTAATAGATAGATACGATCGGATAGTATGGAGTGAAAGAATCAACAGGAAACACGGCAAAACTTTAGGAAAAACGCAGCAGTTAGGGATATGAAGAAGTATAGTTTCCCGAATAGGATTGTACATGCATGGAATAACATAGACAGGGAAATTGTTCAATGTAGCAGTGTGAAATAATTTGAACGTAGATTAGATATATGTTGGCTGGGAGACAGGACAGCTCGAGCTTAGCTCATCTCCTGTATTATACAACTCGGTGAGTACACAAACACGCATATAAGTTACTTTTATAGCTCTACATTCTCATATGAAAAATGTCGGATGAGTGATGCTTGCGAATGATCGGTGTATTTGTGTATTTTGTTAATGCTTATATTTATTTGTTTGTTATATTTGGGCTTCGACTCATATTTTCACGAATACGACACAGAGATCTCTGACAACCAATATCCGGTAGATTAATCCGCCTGATCGCAAAAGAAAGATTAAGCTTCAGATGAGGGCCCTGATGGAAAATTAGACGCCACTAAGCTTTGTGCATTTCAGAGGTAATCGTGTGCGAAGTCATAAACCACAACTATATTAGAAATTGGAGGCGGAAATGCTCACTGATAGCGTGTGCAGTCGAGTTTTGGTGTCAGACAGACAGGACAGCTTGTTGTGCAACTCGTCTGTGTACTGCATGTCGGCACAATCAGCGCATGTCACAACACGTCTGAGCAAACAACCAACCGACACACATAAATGCTCAACAATACCACCGATACTTGTTCAAATAAGATTGTTAAAAAATGACAAAATTTGTTACAAAAATCGCAAACAACAACAGGGATACCATATTCCACACTCATACCCGTTTTAATGGATAAGGTATAAAGTAGAGAAATATACAAGAATTATGAAGATACCATCTTGTATATGTAGTGTGTATATGTATATGTATGTATCTGTGTATGTATGTGTATATGTATGTGTATATGTATGTGTATATGTATATGTATGTACCTGTGTATGTATGTGTATATGTATATGTAAGTGGATATTTATGTGTGTATGTAAACTTGTTTGCCGCTTGTCTGGATATTTGTTGCGGTGTTCATTCGCTATTTGCAGACTATTTGATATTTGTTTCCCTTCATTCGCGCGTGTGTTGGTATATGCACTTATATGCAAAACAGATACAAACTATACAAAAGCCGATGCAATTGACGATATAGTATTACTGATCAGCGAACACCCATTTAACCTAAACAAATTTTCCATTAATCTCATGGCTTAGTTTATAAATTTATGGTTTAGGAATTTCATAATAATAAACCTAATAAGATAGTTATTTGCCCACGCCACCCACTTGAGGTAGCATTGCTCGCTCAAACCACAAAAACATATTCAAATGAAACAGTAAGCCCACGAATGTTTTGTTTAGAATTATGCTTATCTAAATACATTAAAGATTCGAACCAGGTACATTATACAATATATGTGCATTATACACGTATTTTATTGCATATATATTTGTTGAATTACATAAGATTTAGCATGCATGCATTAAAAGCATTATAAATAAGCATTATAAATATAGCATTATGCATATAACATTAAGCATGTAGCGGTGTTGTACAGCGTAACATATATGACAAATTCTGTCACCAGATGGCGCTGAGGTAACATACTCATTTTTCTCGGCACGAAGGCTTCATTAATTTTCTCCACTCATTTTTTTCGGTATTTGGCTCTGTCATATATGTACCAATGTCCTTGTGTAATCGCATGTGTTACGCGATAGCTCGTTCAGAGCGAGCACATAACAAAAAGCGGTGTAGCACATCAGATCTATGTTATAAATACACGGTAACAACAGTACAATGAATATCACAAGCCTGGAGACCAGCAAAACCTCGGCACGAAAGCCGCGGCACAGAATTCCGTAAAAGTGGTGTATCGAGTCCTCCACTGAAACAGCTACTGCACCGTTACAAATAATAGTCCAATGCGCGGCAATCGCAACGAGCACGTTGTCCAACACAATGTGTCAGACGATGTCCGGGTCGAACTGACACAAGGCGAGCGAGACACAGAGAGTAGCCCTGTCAGTCAAGCTATTGTCAAAGTCCCAGTCCAACTGCCCGCGCACCGAGGCGACGGGACTTAAATAAACTTGACCGTGCGTGTGCATCGAACCGACCGCGTATGAATATTGTAACACGATTGGCCAGGCAATAAAATCAGACAAATGAAGCCACCTGATTGGTAGCTATGTGAATTATTTGTGCAAGCTAACACACACACACACACACACAACCTATACCGCACGCAAACACACGTCACTTAACCTACATGGAATATTCGAGAAGGCATGTCACACAAACATACAGACACATGCGGCACATACATAGACACATACGCGCACGCATACACATACAACGTGCGTGTTTGCTGGTTGTAATATTGCGCGCTCATAATTCTTATAACAATATTACAAACGATACAACATTTAAATATGAACACATTCAGATAACATAAAATAAAATATGCATGACACGTCACACATGTATAACACTAACTTGCCCATGTTATTCACTAAATTGACGCACAAGTAGCGCCCACGACCACAGAAAATTACTGCAGTGTTGGCAAACAATATAACACACGGTTCACATTTGGATAATTTCGTGTGTCCCGCCTTTGTGCTACTGTATGTGGACCGGAGGTGGGTTGGCGTCTCTGTATTGCAAACCGGTTGCTCCGGAGTAGAGATGCAATCAGAGCCGTTGCGAGGATTTATGGCCCCCCCCGAAAGCAGCACTTGGGCCCCCATTATAAATAAATCACTAAATAATGAATTTATTTATTAGACATAATCACATATTACAAGCTCAGGTGAAAACATCTGAGCAAAAAAGTAAATGCTATGCGTAATAAATATGCTAAATTTTATTATCATACGTGAAGCAACGGGCCCCTCAACATTCGGTCCCCCCAGGGGGGGTACGGGGGGCGGTTGCTACGGCTCTGGTTGCAATGACCGAGTTATTCCACAGGTTTTGGCGGTTGAAGTTCCATATTATGTGTGTGATAGTGTGTGGTGCTGAATTGCAATTTGGGCAAGTGTCGTTAAGTGAAGTTAAGTATTCTGAGAATAAGTCATCGTATTTTCCCATGTTTCAGACACCCTTTTTCAGACTAAATTTTCACTCAGGGGTCTCTTAAACATGGAAGCAAAACTTTAGGCATCAGTATGTATCTTTTCACACAATTTTAGTATACAAATTCAAGGAGTCTCTTATACACCTTAAATTAAGGAAGAAAATTAGGAAGGAAGATAAGAAAGGTGTGGCGTTTGGGTTGCTACAGAGCAGCACAAGTGGATAACGTGAGTGCTTTGGACCGAAAGTATTCACAAGTACAGACATAACAGGACAGCAAGATCGGACACACGTACAAACAAGCTCACGCACACACATGCTCCTACAACACATACACTATGAAACGGACAAACATTACACACAGACATACAAACAAATAGGCGTACACACAGCTGGTAGGGTCGCGAGGCGAAATTTGTGCAGCACCACAAAGGAAAGGTAAAGTAAGGAAATTGAACAGCAGGTACACGTTTGGTATATTAACAACAACAACAATTGAACTGCAGCAACACATAATTAACAGGCAAAGATCAGCACTGTCGCGTGCGTGTCTTGTCGCTTCCATTGACCGCCGCGCTTTCAGCCAACTTCTTCAGCGGCGGCAGCTTGTCGAAATCCATCTCGACATCTACCGGCCCTGAATAGCTGTTATTCTCCAGTGAACACAGCCACTGAACGTAGCTGTCACACAGGCCGTGTTCCAACGCACCGGCCACAATGACACGCTGATACACGACTGAAGGCAGACAGGCGACGTTCGACAACAGCTGATACGAGCGACACGAGTATTGTGCTCCCGACTCGCTGACCGTAGTCACTGTCAGCGGCGTGTATTGACCACAATGAACGCCTTCTTGTCTGGCGAAACACACGCGCGTACATTCACATTGACAATGCCATCAACATCAACTGGATGGACAAGGGACAAAGTCATCTGTCTCCACAATTGGTAGAAGACCCCAAAAAAGTATCGGCCACTCCCTGAGCCCCCCCCCCCCCCAATCTTGACCATGAACATTTCAAGTGTAGTTCCTCGTGTTTCGCCAGGCCCCCGTAGCTTTTTCCTCAGCCCTCCTCCAGTAAATCCTGGCACCACCACTGCATACAACTGGAGTAACACTCTCCCAGTCATAGATCAAATACATATCTTCTCCATCCAGATATCAAGCAAGTAATTACCAATATTGCAGGGCGACTAGACGTTCTCTGTTCCGAGGGCGTCCTCTTTTTGGGGACTGCCCGGGTTCTTTTCGTAATGCTTCAAATGTCGGGTGTTGATATACTTAGAGTAGTTAAAATTCGGTATGTTCCCTCTTAGAGTGTATAACGGTTTGGTCCGTGCCTAAAAAAGTAAATTGCAACATTTTGCCTATATAAATATGTCAATTTCTCGATAAACGTCATTTTATATTTAAAAAGTTAATTTTTAACACGTGCACAAGTGTCTTCTATTTAATACCTAAAATATTCGGAATATGGTCACCCTACAACATTTTTCAGCTTGTTATTCAATTTAGCATGTCACAGTAAGTAAGTTACCCCTTCCACAAAACCTTGTCAACATCGATGACAATTCACCAATTCACCTCGATTACCCTGAAAATTGCTAATTTACCCCAGGGGTAATTTACCCCAGGTTGGGAGGCAATAACCCATAATATTACCTGTCCAGTGATTGCATGTGACTATCGTCCAGTTGCCAAACAACGCCCCACACGTGACTGTCTGTGGCCGCGCGAATAGAAGCAACAGCCCCGTGCCAACGCTCTCCATAGCCTCCGAAATATAGCTGAAAATTCTACCATCAAGCATCGAAATATCGGCGCAAACAATATTAGCAAAAGTGTAAAGCATAATTAACAGTGAAAATGAAATATCATTGGAAACAAGTAAGAATTTTCCAAAAACGTGTTAATTTACTCGTGTAAGTTTACAGTTGCAGCGGCAGCCAGGCGTGTCCGAGTACGAATATTTCGTCGGAAGGTGGCAGCACGATCGTTGCACACGATCGTTGTCTTGTTTTCTTTGCTATTGTATATTAATATGCTGCGCTTGTATGTTTACTCATGACATTGTGCGTGCAAGCTCTTGTTATGTTGTGCCATGTTTTTATTGTACGTTTTTATATCAACTGTACAGTTTTTACTCAGTTTTCGCATGACGATGTGCATTACCAAAATTGGAGTCGCGCAGGGCCTAGTATTGGATTGTATTGTCGTTAACCATCTCGATGCTAGTACGTGACCTATTCCATCTGTGCATATGTATCGCACGCGCCTACGTATAACCGGTTACTAGGCGCTGGTTCATACTGGTGTTCACTGGTCTTCGCTATTTACGGATCGAGGGCAGCTTGCCGTCTTTGACAAGTAGCTTGAAAGCTGATGTTCTAAGCGGTTGGTGCGCCCTATTAACAGTATATGCGCTAGAAATGCAGTTCATATTGATTGAGCTACATAAATAAGAAGCACTACATATATGTCCAAAAGTAAGACAGTGAATAATAGTAAATTGTACTTACATCAAGTTTCGCCACAGCCACTTTTACAGCTGAAGGATTACTAATACGAATTCTCTGAGATAGCAGATTACTACCATACGCGAAATAATGGAACACCATGTCGAATATCAACCACAACACGAACCACAGTCGTTTGGTGTAATAATCTACCTGTGAAACGCCCAAGAACCAAGGCATTAAACCTGACACTCCCTAATCGCCATCGCTTTCTAAAAAAGCACTAATCTGTGTAAACAACATGCTACACCTCCCTGTGGAACCATTGATAACGGTGAGCTCAAGTGGTAGTGGTGAACTACAAAACTTGGCCAGACTTGAACCGTCATGCTTCTGCGTGGTTCTATTGCATAAACCACCGGAATATTCGAAATAAATACCCGGCAAAACACACACAAACTAAACGCCCGGTCTGCGCCATGAATGACAAGATAGTTTCGGGATTCGCTTCAAGAGTATTCAGAAATACCACCGAAATTCAATCGAACATATCCCTAGTGAGAAGCAGATGAATCATATTAAAATTGATATTATAAGAAAATCATGATTATATAAATTGGAAAGCATTCCAAATCGTTTTGTTATATTTCTTCCGAGATATGACGAGTCACTCATTTACTTAACAGCGACCCATTAAATGTGACCAATTGAAAAACATGCGAGGACTCGGAGAAACATGGAGGGTAGTCATATTCCGAGTCCCTTCAAAGGGGTCACCTGAGTGCGCGCGCAAAAATTAAGCTTTTTATTGAAAAATTTACTTTTATAAAGCCAAATGTATTGATTGATCTTTTTAGGCACGGACCAAACCAGTATACACTCTCTCAGCGAACATCGAATCTTCTAACTAGTCAAACTTCATAAACCCAGAGCATTTGACGCATTTTACAAACGGTGCAAAACAGCCTGGGCAGCACACACTGAGGATATATCCGGGGAAAAGAGCACGTACGGTCACCTTACGAAACGCGAGGAACTAGAATCCAAACGTTCATGGTCAGGATTATTGGCGAGGGGGCTCAGAGGGGCTTGGTACATTTTGGCAAGGCAGTGACACAGGCGAATCCAGAGAGGGGCTGGAGTTCAGGGGGCTGCGGCCCACCAAAAAATGTTTCCATCAACTACTCTTAGCTAAGAGATTCAATGAAGAGGTCGAGAAAAATATATTTCTGAAGAATTTGTTGATATAAGCCTTACCGCAAAAATGTTGCATAATGATGCATGTACATGCCTGATCGCCCTCGAAGTTAATTCAGCCCTCCCGAAATTGCACTCTGGATCCGCTGCTGAGATGTTCCCGCGTGGTAAAAATTATAATTCTGATACTTAGTAACCACTTTGATCATATCTATTATTCATGCACATTTCCAGTAAACTCGACCGATAATTTAATCTGATCGCCCGAAGAAAGACACTCATTTTGTGCTTAAATGTCATGAAAATATAGGGAACGAAATGAAAGAAAAATGCGCCGTATGTATAACGCACACCATAAATATGAATGCGAACTAACAACAACCATCGCAATTCTCGGGATTAACGCATCCCGTTGATTGCGTGTAGAAAAAACAGCACAACAAACACGAACACATTTGTATCAACGAGCGAATCTCAAAAGAAACAAACAGCAAACTTGTTCCCTGCACTACCGATGCCAACTGACATTAAAACACGCTGAATTTAACAGACACAAACACATATACACACATGCGGACATATACACATACATAAGTCTGAATTATGCAATCAAAACATTCCCGAAGAATCATTGGAGAATCTGTGCGACCTCCCCCCTCTGCCACCCATCCTCCCGCGCTCCCCGCCTCTACCCGTCGTACCCTCATTGCCTCGACGCTCTTTCATGCGACTGAAACGATCAGCCATGTCGGACAAAAACTCTGGAACTTCCTGTCTCACAAACACATACACATATACACGCATATGCTCAGTCGTTGTTCAGCGCTCGTGCCGTGCGGACGTACTTCTGTATCGCTCCTGATTTATCCTGTTTAAGCTGTGTGTAAATGTGTTCTTTACACTAGAAAGTGGTGTACATATAGGAAGTAAGTAAGAGGGTGTGTGATTTGATCAGAGCGCAGAAGATTGACAGAACAGATTGCTTGGTATGACATGTATCAGATAGAATAAGCTATGGTAGTAAACTGAAAAAGACGAGGTGCATTCGGAATATGAAGTTTTTCAGCTTGCCTAGTAGGTGTGTGTGAGTGGATGCATGGAACGGCTTAAGTGTACAGATAGTGAATGCAGTGAGTGTATTGGGAAATTCTAAGATAAAGCTGGATATTGACAAGGAGACAGGACAGCTCGAGTCAAGCTCATTTCCTGTGGCTACAAATATATGGGTACATACAATGATAGAAACATACAATATATACACCAGCTTGACTATTTAATTTAATTCAGCAATTTCTTCTACTTCTTTCTTAACTAGCTTTCATCTTCCTGACTAGAGCTTTTAGTTTACGAACTCTCTTTAAAATTTTTTGGGCTCTTCCAGTACATGAAGCCACCGCATGGTGGTAATAGTGCACTTGCACTCTTTCCATACTGCTGAATTTGCCTGTAATTACTAATAGTAATAATCGAACTAGACACAAAGCACCACGCACCGCCTGGTTTTTCTCGAGGATGTCTATCAGCTCGGCGGCGCTGCGCCAGTCTTGACGAGTCATAAACGTCACTGCACGGCCGTATTTGCCGGCGCGTCCAGTGCGACCCACACGGTGCACGTAGTCCTCAATCTGGCGCGGAAAGTCAAAATTGATGATCAGCCTGAAATAAAAAGAAACAAGAAACACACACACACACATATACACTTCATATCATTGATTCAAACACTTGTAACGCGCAATTTACACAAATTGTCTCAAATGCGCAAATTAAGTCGCAAATATACGTATATGTTTATATGTAAATGCATATACACACTATGCATATATTGCATATATACACAAATGGTTGAACGACAACCCCATATTTACACACACACACACACACACACACACACACACATCTACTTTGAGGCGACCCAAGATGATAAATTACTCACACTATATGGATGTAATAAAACGTTTTGTTACACAAACGACGCCAGGAATTTTCTGGTGGGGGGTGACGGAAAAAGACGCAGGGACTTGGCGAAACATGAGGAACTACATTCGATTTGTTCATGGTCCGGATTTTGTTTTTTGGGGGTGGCTCAGAAAGGAAGGGGATGCTTGGCACATGTGGAGGGGGAACTTCAACCCCCCTGGCGTGAGACAATTGAGACGCACGTGATGTCGGGAATGTCGATGCCGCGGGACGCGACATCTGTGGCGAACAACACACGACACCGTCCTGTCTGTAAGTCCTCAATGGCGTATTCCCGCTCTTCCTGCGGTCTGTCTCCGTGAATACTCTGCAAGTCAACGCCTCTGGTGCCTGAGCCATACACACACACACACATATATATATATCGCGCTTTTCACCCAAATATTTCAAAAGCGTTCACACACATATATGCAAACATACATATGCGTGGGTACAAACTCATGCACAAACAGATATAAATACAAAAGTATAAATAATTATAAATAAAACAGACATAACATGAATACTGTGGTCATAATAATGTATAAGACAGTAAAACGGTCATATGAACACACTAACACACATGCACATACACAAACACAACATCAGAGTCAAGAAACACAACACACAAGTTCTGTTTGGTGCAAACAAACGTACTCGTCATCTTAGGTGTTGTAATTTTTCACTTGAAAAACTACTACTCCCGAGGAAGTATATCTCTCATACAAACTCAAACATATGTCATTGACACGACGCGCTTGTTTGTGTCTGTGAGATTGCACGAACAAAACGCACTAGGATGAGATTAAAACAATTTTAGCCTAGGATTGATTACACTAAGTGAGACGATATAAGGCAGTCTGCGATGAAAACCAAAGCTCACCAAAGTCAATGGTCAACTGGTTCGCCTTGACCTTTTTGCTGAAGAAGACAATCACCTTATCTTCCGGCTGCAGGTTGAACAAATAATCCTCGAGCTGGCCGCAATAATACACACATCGTCATTATCAACAACTTCACAAATAGCGACAGAACAAACACCCAGCTTGAAGGCGTTTAAAAGGCTTAAAAATGTACCAAACCCCCTTAAACCAAAAATGTACCAAACCCCCTTGAACCAAAAATCATCATCATATAGTTGCTCAAGTTTCACCCCCCACTGGAGAAATTCTGGCGCCGCCACTGATCAAAACATACATGACAGCATAACAATATCGGCTTCAACGATAACAAATACAAACAACACCAAAAAAATTAACACAATATCATAATAAACTAACCAGCACACACACACACACACAAACACTAGTACACACACACACACAGCCACACAAACACACTAGTACACACACACACACACAGCCACACAAACACACTAGTACACACACACACACACAAACATACTAGTAAACATACACACACCTTGCTTTCTTTGTCCATTTCATCTTCACAGTAGATGACCACTTGTTCGACGGTGCGACAGGCACGCAGGTCCAGACTGCCCACCACCACATGAACCGGCGCCGCCATGTAGCGATCGGCAATACGACGAACATCGGCCGGCCATGTTGCACTGACATAAACACACACACAAACGTACAAACGTATACACACACTGACACATACACACACACAAACACACACACGTACAAACATACAAACACTGACGCAAACACACAAACGTACAATCATATACACACAGACACATACACACACACAAAACTAACTGTGCCAGCGGTACGATTTCGTGCCGCTGGCCATCGAGACCACCGGCGTGATGGGGGCGCCCCTGGACGACTTCGTGAAGCTCCTGGGCGGGAGAATAAGTGAGCGTTCAGGGGAGCCGCGAGAGACGGCCTGGCTTCGACAGCGAATAAGCCTGGCCGTCATTCGTGGCAACGCCGCCTCCATTGTTTTATAGTAGTATTGTGAATATGTGTACGTGTTCGTAAATATATTTGTGTGTCTCCAAAAAAAACAAAAAAAAACAAAAAAAACACACAAATGTACAAGCATATACACACACTGACACACACACACACACACACACGTACAAACGCACAAACATACACACACAGACACATACAAGCATATACACACACTGACACACACACACACGTACAAACGTACAAACATACACACACAGACACATACAAGCATATACACACACTGACACACACACACACACGTACAAACATATACACACATATACAAACATACATACACACACATACAAGCATACACACAAACAGACACACACACACACACACACACAAACGTACAAACATATACACACACATACAAACATACATACACACACATACAAACATATACACAAACACAGACACATATGTACACACACACACACACACGTACAAGCATATACATACACAGACACACACACGCAAACGTACAAGCATACACACACACACACACACACACACGTACAATCATTTACACACACAGACAAACGTAAAAGCATATACACACACAGACACACACACACACACAAACGTACAAGCATATATACACACACACACACGTACAAACATATATACACACACATACACATATGTACACACACACGTACATACATATACACACACATAAACGCAAAACAATACTCACAAACACACACATGCACACAGACATTGTTTATATTAGTGATGAATATAAAGTGTAATTTTCTCTCTGCTCTCTCCCTCTATCACTCTGTCGGTGTGTCTGTGTGTTTTTTTGTTGTTGACACAAACAAATATATTTACAAGCGTGTACACATATTAACAATACTACTATAATACAATGGAGGCGGCGTTGCCACGAATGACGGCCAGGCTTATTAGCTGCCGAAGCCAGACCGTCTCTCGCGGCTCCCCAGAACGCTCACTGATTCTTCCGCCCAGGAGCTTGACGAAGTCGTCCAGGGATGCCCCCATCACGCCGGTGATCTCGATAGCCAGCGGCACGAAATCGTACCGCTGACACAGTTCTGAGTAGCGCCGCCGCTTTCGCTCTTCCGCCGCCCGCGCTGCTGCCCCGGGAGTGACCGCGCCGTCCAGCAGATGTGTGTCACATAATCTGTGTGTGTGTGTGTGTGTGTGTCGGTATGTACAGCGTCCTAGATACCTTCTAGCCGTAGGGCGCTATATACATATCTACCTAATGTAATGTAGCGTGTATGACACACATAAGGTAGCAATGTCACCTGGTCATCACAGACTGTCGATCAGGTCTGATATCGAGCAACACCTTGCGAATGTCCGCCTCGAAACCCATGTCCAACATGCGATCAGCCTCGTCCAAAACCAAATACGAGATCGACATTAAGTCAATGTAGCCTAAACACACACACACGTGTTAAGAAATTACGATGAAGAGAAATGGGCGTAAAATTGAGAAAATGTTTAACGCAATGAGTGAAGATTGGAAACAGGTTACATCAGGATTTGTTTCCCGAAAGACTGTAGTTGAATGTATTTATGTCGTGTCGTTTATTATTTGGGGTATGTAGAATTGTTAAAATCGCTGCCAAAATCTCTAAACGTGCGCAAAATATTTCTAAACAATTTCAAACGACGCTCGCTGACGAACAAAACATGCATGCATTAAAATTCAGTTCACTAGTCGACCCTTCTACACTGCACCCAGTAGGAGGAGGACGAACGAAAGAAAAGGAGAGCACGAGAAATAAATGAACAAAAAAAGAGAAACAGAAGTAAACAATTAGTCAGAGAAGACAGAGAGATAAGAGAAGGAAAAAGAAAGAAGAGAAAAAGAAGAGAGAAAATGAGAAAAAAGAGGAGTAAACAAGAGAAGTCAACAGTAAAAGTCGGAGAAAAAACAGATAAAGAAAGGAAAAAAAGGAAGAAAAAAGTGGAAAAATAAAAGAGAAGTAAAGAGGAGAAAATAAGAAGTCAGAATGAAAGTCAGAGAGATAGAGAACTAGAGAGCAGAAGTTAGTGAGCACGCGCCAGCCTGAATCAGATCGTTGAGACGGCCTGGCGTGGCGATCACAATCTCAACACCGGCACACACGGCCTTCACTTGGGCACGTCTGTCTCCGCCGCCATACACGCACACACTGCGAATACCGTGGTAATTGAACCTGCCAACCCCCACACACACACACACACACAGACACACATACACACCGTAAATTATTTTCCACACAATCCGAGCCAAATGAGACAGTTGAGAGTAAAGTATGTCCGTGTGCAAGTCTCAAGGCATTTGTGTGTTTGCTATATTGCCACTTTTAACAACACAATCATTTCAAACAAATATACAACTAGCACAAAATGACAGAATTGTTCTTCGAGCATCAAAACTTCTGGAAGAACATGATTTATGTGTGAATTATTGCACAATCAAACAATGATTAAGATAACTGCTATGCGGCTTCATCAGATAATACAACATATATATATATAATAAACACGCAACAAATATATGAATATATCACACAAGTATGTACAATTGAGTGAGTATGTATGTGTGTGTGTGCACGCTTCTGAATGTTTGTACATGTATGTGTGTCCATTTATTGCAATATGATTGTTGCAATTTGCAATGTCTGCGCGTCTGAGACATATTGTGTATGCATTACACAATATAAACGTTTCTATTAATGAAAAATGAAATGAAAACATGTGTGTGAGTGAGAGCGAGGCGGGGGGGGGGTACCTTTTCACTTCGCGTTCAGTTTGTTGTGCCAGTTCGCGTGTGGGAGATAGCACCAATACTGTGGGGCCGGCCGGTCGGCGGCGAACACTACCGCCTTGTGTCGTGTCGTGCGGCGGCTGACAATCGGTGTGTATCAGAGCGGGCAACAAAAACGCCAACGTTTTGCCTGTACAAACACACACACACAGACACACACGTTTCGTTATATTGGGATGACATTTGTAACGCGTCTTATACCGAAGTTTCTCAGGCGCTCAAGATATAGAGGATACATGAAGCAAACATTGTTTAAGTCGGTTAAGAAAGAGAAAAAACGAACACATTACATTTAGTTAAGATATTTATATTATTACTGACATTCATATTACTTAGACGCGCACATACATAAATATACATTAATACATTTATTATTTCACTTATATTTACCATTTATTACATTAATTATACATTTACAAGCACACACACACACATTACATTAAGACATTTATATTTTATTATTTACATTAATCTATTTACAAACACACAAATAGACGTCAACATAATCGAAGGCATTGTGCCCACATCCTTGCATTACTAGCAGACCCGCCATATCTCACCAGACCCGGTCTGAGCAATGCCAATCATATCCCGGCCAGACAGCAGCACGGGCCACGCCTGCGACTGAATTGGCGTGGGCGCGGCGAAACCGGCGCGCGACAGTTCGGCCAGAATGTCGGGATAGTCGGCGAACGCCTCTTCAAACGAGCGTATTGGCGCTGACACGGCGGGAGCAAGCTGGTCGTCGCAGCGCACACTGATCTCATGTAAACTGTATCTGTGTGATTGTAAACACACACACACACACAGAAAGAGAAATAGAGATATACACACACACACACACACACACAAAGATAAATAGAGATATAGACACACACACACACACAAAGATAAATAGAGATATAGACACACACACACACACACACACAAAGATAAATAGAGATATAGACACACACACACACACACACAAAGATAAATAGAGATATAGACACATATACACACACACAAAGAGAAATAGAGATATAGACACACACACACACACACAAAGATAAATAGAGATATAGACACACACACACACAGAGAAATATAAATATAGACACACACACACACACACACACAAAGAGAAATAGAGATATAGACACACACACACATACACAAAGAGATATAGGGATATAGACACACACACACACACACACAAAGATAAATAGAGTTATAGACACACATACACACAAAGAGATATATAGATATAGACACACACACACACACACACAAAGATAAATAGAGATATAGACACACACACACACACAAAGAGATATATGGATATAGACACACACACACACACACACACAAAGATAAATAGAGATATAGACACACATACACACAAAGAGATATAGAGATATAGACACACACACACACACACACACACACACACACACACACACACACACACACAAAGAGAAATAGAGATATAGACACACACACACAAAGAGAAATAGAGATATAGACACACACACACACACGCACAAAGATAAATAGAGATATAGACACACACACACACACACACACAAAGAGAAATAGATATACCCACACATACCCACACAAATAGAAAGAGAGACACACATAAACAGAGAGAGAGACACACACACACACACATATACACAAAGAGATACAAAAAGAGAAAAAGAGACACATACACAGACAGCGAGACACATGCACACATACACACACACACACAGAGAGGCAGACGCAAGCACACAGAGAGAGGGAGAGACACACACACACACACACGCACGTATGTTTGGTGGTTCAATACCAACTCAGTGGTTCTTAATCTGGGTTCGGTCGAACCCCAGGGGTTCGGCTAATCAGTTTCAGGGGTTCGGCGGTTTGGTTCGCAATGTTAAGCTCTGCTTGGTCATCATTGGCTGCAGTTAATCAAACGCCACATCACTTGGTCTTGATATCTGTGCTGCAAGCAACTCGGTTCACTCAGTAGTAGCCTACTTGTGTCACTGTCTTGATCGTACGTGATTTGTTATTTTGTGATTCGTGATACTTCCAACACGAAGGGTTCGATGAATGCATGTATGGGGTTCAGTACCTCCAATAAGTTTGAGAACCACTGCATTCAGTAGGTGGAATAAGTTTGAGAGCCCCAGTACTAGCAGACAGACTCACCTGATTTCTGCCACTTGCTCGTCGGTGAGAGCAGCCACACTTTCTTGTTCGTGGTAGAAATTCTTGACAATGGCAGGCAAATGGCTCCAGCGCTCCTTATCACCCTCGGCCTGTACGACAACGAGAAATATAGGGTCTGTTCGATTCAGGCACTTCAGAATTGATCACTTCAGAAGTGCGGCATTAATTATTGTTTATCATTCAATTGCGATGCTGTTTGTTCCGCTCACGTGTGTTAATATTTTAAATTAAATTACATCTTGTCTTGATATTTAAAAATTTGGTTGATAATTTTGTGTAATTCTGAATGAATTAGACTCGGAATAAATTCTTGCAAAACGAAAACAAACGAAATGAATGCCTACTGTGCGCCATGCATGACAACTTCTCATTCACTTCTGGACTCACTGTAGATCCGCTCAGAATCACTACTGATGTGTGAATTGATGTTATTCTCGAAGCCGAATCGAACAGACCCATAGACTAAAAGGCCAGTTGTTTGGCGATCATTTAGCACGGCTACAACGCCCGCAATCACCTGCATTTTCAGCGCCAGTTTGAGATCGAACACAGGCCGGGCGGTTGACATTGTCAGCTGTTGCAGTTTGGCCGAGGCGCGAGCTTCAAAGTCGTTCTCGCTAGCACCGGCAGGTGGCGCCACCAGCTGTGAGACCAGCTGCTTGGCGCGCTCCTGACTCACGGCCGAGCCGGAGAAACGCACAATCGCCGTGCCATCGCCTCCCCCGCCTGCCATACAACCACTCTTGTCCACCTAACACACACACACACACACACACACACACAAGCACACACACACACACACACACACACACAAGCACACACACAAAATGACATTCCCAAATAGGAACACTTGAAAGCTGGAGTAAAATCGCCAAACGAAAAATGTCGTAAAAACGACACAAATAAATATCTGTCACTAAAAAGTGACGAAAAATATCTCCTCCAGCTGGATTCGAACCGGCGGTAGACGCGCACGTTGATGTGCGTGGCGACAATGCATTTCTCCAGTGGTTCCCAACCTTTTTCAGCTTGCTATTCAATTCAACATGCGACATTTAGCATACCACCATTTTCAAAAAACCTTGCCAACATTAATATATATGGCTAAACTAAAACACTGGGGATAATTTCTTTTATTGTCTGTATTAGTATATTTTTTATCTCAAATGATTTACCCGTTATGCCAAGATGGTTGGAGCTGCTTATTTGAAGCAATTGTTGGTTTTGTGTCAACCCTCCATTACCCCTACTGGGGTAATTTACCCCCAGGCTGGGAGCCGATGCTTTGCCCACCTGAATCCTGGCGCCCGACTGTTGCTCCAGGTCGCGAATATTGGCGCCACCGCGACCAATAATACGACTGACATCACGCGACGACACGGACAGCGACAAATTGCCGTCGTCCGCGTCACAATTGTCGCCGGCCGCCGCAGGTGCGCCATTGTTCGGCGCACGATGATAACCGGCTGCCGTCGAGCCTGCAGCAACACCACCACCCCTACTGCCAAGAAAAACGCAGCGTCCGTAAAACACAGGTTAAAAAGTTAAAAGGCCTAAGTGACAGCTGCTACACGGGAACAAGCCGAAGCTTATGAACACACAGGTGTGTCCCGTGCAGCTCGCTGTCACCGCAGAACCGACCCTCTCCACGCTATGGCGCCACAAGGACGGAAGACGTATTAGAGAGAGCCACCTCCCCAGAATGCATGACACAACACATGACTGATATCTGGTACCATAATTTACTGCTGGGTGGACAGGGGCTGTTGGATTATAGAATTCGCCCAAAGAAATTCTGCTCTAACGGGTTTCAAACCAAGGACCTCCCGCTTGTGAGGCGGATGTTCTAACCACTACACCACGGAGTCCAACAAATACAATACAACTGTGGGAATATAAAGCGCGAAACCGGATGAAAGAATACAAACTAAAAACAATTGTTTGGAGCCAACTAGCATATGCTAGAGCTTGAATAAAAATAGCGTAAATATATTAACACAGTGAAAATTCAGCCAGAAATGTTCGCAGGCGACTTACATTGAATTATTCATATAAGAATCAGAAAAGAAAAAAGTCCAATAAAAAATCAGCGACAAAAAACACGCGTTTTATGCAAATTAGTGCGCTATAACAAATACATGGTTTGTTGTTGTTGTTGTTGTTGTTTTTTGTTCTTCACGTTCTCACAGCAAAACAAAGCGTAAGGAAAGCGTTGCACAATACTTTGACTGAATAGTGCATGTTTGCAAGTTGCCACCTGTTACTGCGCCAATCAGAATAATTCGAGCCGCCGCCACCGCCCGATCTGAACCGAGATCCGCCGCGGCCGCCGTCGGCGTAATTGTTACTGTTGGACACGGGCCTATCAGCTGAGCCCCAGCCACTACGCGCACCGCTCAACGCGCTGTTGGTGAACGTCTTCGATGCAGCAGCGCCGGCACCTGATGCCGCCAGCGGGTTGGCTACCGGCACGCTCCAGTCATCTTCGCCCGCATCGTTCCATTCAGCCATGGCTCGGCAATACCGAGCTTCAACACTCACTTACTCACACACACTCGCAGGCACGTGAGAAGCGCTTGTGCTCACGAATGTGAAGACAGTAAGAAAGGAATCTGCAGAACACCTGCGAACCAGATACAAAAAGGCAAACCTAAAAGACCAAAAATAAATCAAATTGAGAAAAACAGAAAAGTGTTCAACATCAACATCAACATTTATTTGGTATAGCGCATATCAAAAACACACGCGCGTTAAACAGCAAGATAAGCCAAAATATTCAAAGATAAACACAAAACACGAACAAGCACAAGAGTAACTGACAAAAGGGAATAAGACTTAATTAAAACATCACAATTAGCAAGTAGATGAAAAGGTAAGAGCAGGCGTAAGAAATCAGACTGAAGCATACGAAGTAAGGGTGAGAGAAGTGGAATCAAATGATAATTCAAATAAGTATCTAAAGAGTGCCGAACGAAATGAGGAATAGGAAGTGGCTGATAGAACAGTACGAGGAAGCGAGTTATATAGTCGGGGAGCAGAGAGAGAAAAAGACTTCGAAGACCAAGATGATTCGTTCAAGGCTCGATGGCAGACAAGAGGGTGAGGATGACGAGAAGGGGCAGTAGCAACAGTGAGGAGACCAGAAAGATAAGAGGGCTGACTAGGATCGTGAATAAGTTTAAAAATAATACAGCAAAGACGAAAATGAATACGAGGAATAATGGGGAGCCAACGAAACTGAAACAGAAATTGAGATGTATGACGACAGGGAGAGGGCGAGAGAACAAAACGACAAGAAGAGTTGATGACCCGCTGGAGAATGCGGAGAGAATATCGAGGAACATGAAAGTACAAAGAACAGCAGTAATCAATCCAAGAAAAGATTGCGTTAAACCAAGAAATAATACTATCAAAATCCACAAACATTAGACATAATAAAGCAAATCCTTAGCAATATTTAAGCGTGTAAACCATGCACACACCACAAGCGTCTGGAAACCGCCGGGGATGCAAAAAATGAATACTCATTTGAATATGAACATACAATTCAATAGGTGGCGATCTAAGCTGCATACTCCTACACTTTTCTAACACGTAGTCAAATGGTGAGACATCTGATAATATTAGAATTGTAATTTTGTTGTTATTTTCATCACTATACGAATTTTGGTTATATAAATCAGCATGCTTGAATCGTTGTTTGTTTTTCTTCTGTTTGATTCAAATTTGACGCAGTGTAATCTGTTAATGACTCGTATGCTTTATATAAATGTTTTTGTATTCCACATGTGTGTTTTCCAGTAGTGAGTTTCCATTAGTTTCGTGTGGGAGTTTTCGGGCGAGGGCTTTCTCACAATGAGCGCAATGCAGAGGGCTCAGGTGAATCACTTATTTTAGCTTTTTCTAGCACAATCTTCAATTCGATTATGATTCTGTAATGTCTAATTTTGTATTGCACTAGCCTATATATTTAAAAAAAACAGTGCCTTGGCCTGTATTATATTATATATGCTATTTTTGTATAATTTTATGCGTCGATGCATTAACACAGCTATGTCGCCCGGCGTGGCATATGCTGCATGTACTGAGCAAATGCCAATATGTGCGTGTACGTGGTAATATGCTAATATGTGTTTGCATGTGCGAATGTATCGGCGCGTCTCTCTCTGTGTGTCAGCAATGGGCGACGTTCGCGCGCGTGTGGCACGTGTTTGACGCCACGTGGCAAAATCCACTCGACTCGGCCAAGGTGATAGCGCGCTACTTGAAGGGCCAACACAAACCCATCTATCATCCGCTCAGTGAGTTTCCACTACTCCATTATCACCTGCGAGAATGCCGAGTCCAGCACTGGCGGATCCAGAGGGGGGCTTCAGTCCCCCCACCCCCTAATGTTTCCATCAACTCCTTATAACCAAGAGGTTTACTATATTTAGTCAATACAAATATATTTCAGTATAATTTGTTGATATAAGCATTATCGCAAACCATATTCGCACATTATTGTGTGTGTGTGTGTGTGTGTGTAAATGTGTGTATATAAGTTGTATATATATGTGTTTTGTGGACCTGAGCGCGCGCGTGCTTGCGTTTGCGGGTCATATCAAGGTCAAGGTCACGTCAGTGTGACCTTGCATAGGACAGAGCTAGTGGGCGTGCAAGTGTGTATGTTTGAACGAGCAGTGCTGGTCACGCTGTCGCAGCGAGTGTTAATTTCGTGCGTAAAGTTTGCCACCGAGTGCATTGTGATATTTGTGTGTGTGTGTGTGTGTGTGTGTGTGTGTGTGTGTGTGTGCGAGCTTGTGCGAATATACCAACTTTGTTGTCATGCATTTTGATCTTACAATATATCATTGGAAAATGCCCCCAGACACCACCTTCACTCGCCACCTTCACCATCGCCACCGAGTCACATAATGCAGCCCCCGGAAAATTGCGCTCTGGATCCGCCACTGCTTACAAACTTGCTAGCATTATGAGTATTATTTTTATTATTGTTTTTAATTCGACGGCGCCGGTACAGAAGTTTTTCATTCAGAAAGCCAAAAGTAGTTTTTCGCCGGATTTCGTTGCAGACCTGCTCAATTTTGAGTGTTTCTATTCTTTTTTTGTTAAGCATCTATAAATAGTAATCAAATCGCCGGAATTTGTGTGTGTGTGTGTGTGTGTGTGTGTGCAATGATCAGCTGACTGCGGTGATCACGTGATCGTGATCAACAGTCGCGAGGTGGCATTTCCCGGGCCCGAGTGGTACCAGCGCGTCTTCTTCCATCACACCGGCTATCCCAAGGGTGGCGCCACCTGGACGCTCGCCTGGGAACTACACGAGAAAAATCCCACCACGGTAATATGCATGCACATCAGTGGCGGCGCTAGGATTCTCCCAGTGGGGGGGGGGGGCTGAGGCAGAAAATGCTGGCGCCTGGCGAAACATGAGGAACTATACTGGAAAATGTTAATGGTCTGAATTTTAGGGGGCTCAGAGAGGGGGCTTCAACCCCCTACTAAATCCCCCTTGGAGCCGCCACTGCTCAAAGACAAATAACATAAAAAACATGAATTTCAATACAGGACACGCAACGAATTCCACATGAAATGTGTTCATATATCTCTACTTACACACACACTTGTTAGGGCAGGCTGTCTTTTTCTTTACGTCTATCAATATTTCTCGCTATTAATATTTCGTCTATTAATATTCTTGGCTATTATTCACTGGCACTCCCGAACATTTCAAGTCTAGCTAGCCAATTTCACGTGTTTGTGTGTGTGTTAGATAACACAGCGCACGGTGCATCGTGCCGTGGGCGGGTGCGAGCGAAGACACGGCATTATGGCGCGTCTGCACGTTTTTGCCGACGATAAAGTGCCAAGCTCGCTGCTGCGCCGGGTTACCAGTCAAATAACGCAGCTGAGGCCGGTGCCACGCCGCCTGGATCACATCGACCAGAGCGAGGTGGACGCCTTCCCCAAGGTCTTCGACTACCCGGACTGGTACGAGCTCAAATGACGCGGCGATGCCAGATCTTTGGCGTCGACCTAGGCGTTTCTATCCTGGATCTTGGCGTTTCTATCGTCGATCTTGGCGTTTTTGTCGTCGATCTTGGCGTTTTGATGACATTCTTGACTTCAGTGTTTTTCGAGTCGAACTTAATGATTTATAGTCACTAGTTTGGCGTTTTCAGCCAAACAAGATGATGTGTGCTTGTGTTTGGCATTTTTACGCATATGTTGATCGTGGCTTTATGCCTTAATGTACGTATGTGAATTCACGTGTGTGTGTGTTTAATAAAACAGCATGTAAATAATGACGTCAAGTATGTAGTAAAAACACACACAAAACAGTATATACAGTATAAATAATATCAGTAAATAAATATAATTACGCCGCGCGTGAGAGCAGAATGATAAAAAACAATACGATGTTGAAATTATTATCATTATTAATTACAGACAAATCTAGTAGCATGGGGAAGAGTGCAAGTGCACTATTACCACCCTGCCGTGGGCCCATATGTACTGGAATTGGTGAAATGTATGAAAATATTGTTTGATAATACGGTAAATAGCGAGTTAAGCTGTCACCAACACTGAATACACACAGGTCACAATGATAAGAATTGCCCATCAAAATCAAACCGCTGTGTGAAAATGAGTGAGCGATTTTTATTCAAGAATGTCGTCGTATTGAAATGTGAGTGAAGTTGGCCTAGAAAATAAACACGTGAAACATGAAAAACAAAAAAACACTGTGAAATAATTCCATATTCACCGATATACAAGTTGAAATGGACGGATTGGTTACATAAACCCACACACACACACACACACACACATTCACAATTATGCACCACACACTCAAAGCTAATATTGAAATCTGCAATACTTTCAATCGCAAAAATTGAGTTATCTATCAATATTGAACTGACCCAAAAATAATATCGCAAAAAGTACATGAGCAAAGTTAAACGAGAAGTTGAAAAACAACCGCTAGCGACACCTAGCGGTGACCAATAAAAGCAACAATCACGGCCAGTGTTGACAGCAGCAGCACAACATATATAGATGGCGCTGTAATCGCGGTGGGAGCGGCCGAATAGAAGGGACAGTAGGGACATTGATACGAACCACACACGTCACACACGTTGAGCACATATAATGCCGTCGAGTTCACCATCTGTACTTCAAAATGCTCTGCCACACACACACACACACACACACACACACACACACACACACACACACACACACATACGTACATACATACGTTTGGTACTAAGCAAAATTGACTATAAAATAAATGATGTTGCTAGTGTCATTGGTTCTTTTGTTATTTTAAAATATGTAAAATTATTGAGTATATGAGTTATGTTTGCGTGATTGAATTACACATATTATGTATGTACATATTAAACATACTAAACAAATATGTCTGACATTTAATGAGTTGTTTACGCTAAATGAGAAATTGTTGACATATACACATACACACACACATACATTTAGAACCAGCATGTTAGTCAATGTGTTCATGTCTAACTAGGAGATTTATCTCTCGTTATCAGACATTGATAATCTGTTGTCTAGCTAATATTTGAAGCTAATACACACATATATACATACATACACATGGACATAAATACACGCTGACGTATATACACACATACACGCCTCGACATTTACACACGCACATACACAAAAAATAAAAAACACACACAAACACAATAACAAACATAAACACAACATGTAATAACACATATTATTATGGGAAAACATAGCAATGAGAATTAATGGAGCATATTTTAATGTAATATTGTAATTACTAGTAATTGCACACTTGAATTAGTATTGTATTTCAATTGTATATAGTTATTGCTATTTTTGTTTGAGCATTTCATTAGATTATATTATTTTTTAAACATACGAAAAAGCTGATTCGTGTGTATATGAGTGGATTGAAAACTTCATTAGGCAAATATTTACCGGGTTGAAATTGTTCATAGAGCAATGCTCGTCTGAACTGCGTCATATTGGCAACTGCGAACCAGCGACGAATTGTGTAGTTGAAACAAATGTCCCGATCTCCGGGCACCTAACACACACACACACACACACACACACACATACACACACACACACATAGTGGGTGCAACCATGACCCACAATATCATACAGTTTGCACAGTGTGTTTTCAAGTTTCCGAAAATCGTGCCAAATATTGCACAACCTTTCAATATCGCCCACACACATCATCAATATTATTGCACAATAATATTCAGCGTCTATGGGCCGCTTCAGACTGTCATTTTAATCACTAAAACATGTCCATCACGAATACGCTGAAATGTTGGTATATGCGTGAATAAAACCTACTCCCTCGACGGGATTTGAACCCGAGTTTTCTGATCAGAGTCGACACACTTCACCATTGAGCTATGACACAGCGACTACAAGAGCCAGTTTCGAGTCGTAAATAAATTCAACCCTATCAGTATCAGTCATTTGAATTAGTCACTATCCACTTGAATTAGTCAACAGTAACCTGAATCAGTCAGTAGTCACTTGAAAAAGTCAGTAGTCACTTGAAACAAGCCGAAAGAAGACGAATTTACTTTACATAGCAACATGTTATGTGAATTTTGGCCACAAACACATTCAAGACACTGAACTCGCGAATATATGCGGTACTACATTACAAGTTAAACGCCTCAAGTGACAGCTGCTACAGGGGAAGAAGTCGAAGCTTATTAACACACAGGTGTGTCCCGTGCAGCTCGCTGCCACCGCAGAACCGACCCTCTCCACGCTATGACACCACAAGGACAGAAGACGTATTAGAGAGGGTCACCTCCCCAGAATGCATGACACAACACATGACTGATATCTAGTATCATCATTTACTGCTGGGTGGACAGGGCCTGTTGGATTATAGAAATTATCCTCCGCCGGGATTTGAACCACGGACCTCTCGCTTGTGAGGCGGATGTGCTAACAACTGCACCACGGAGACGTAGATGACTGGATATTAACGTGACAGTTATAAAAACTGACCGAGTCAAAGAACCACACAGCGGCCGGTTCATAGTGGTACACAGTCGAGCCGATAGCGTGCTTGAGCGCCGCGGCCTCGGTAAACTGTGCTTGCTGAACCACGGCGTCGGCGTCGGGCTGGAACAACACGTAGCCGGAGGGCATGTCCACTTGCAGTACAGCCGCACCGCTCTGTCCACCCTCCTCATCAAACAACCACCTGATCTCCAACACACACCAACATACATACACATACATATACATACGTGTACATGTACAGTAGAGTATGATGTTTATTTCGCGCTATACACTCAAATATCTCGAATGTCGCGTAAACACACACACACACACACACACACACACACACGCACCAACAGATGCGCAAAATACATGCATGCCTAGATGTACATATGCATGGAGATACAAACACACATATATACACTCCAAAATTGTGAAAAAACGATAAGGTTATGAACACAGACATATACAACACCAATTAATTAATAATTAGATAATAGGCTACTTTTTGAGAAGTGGTGACAGAATTGTTGTGACCAAACTAACACACACACACATTACAATATTTACACACACATTATATTATATTTACATTAGGTGGATATTTCAATAGCGTCCTACACCGAGAGGATCTCTAGGGTGTTGCACACACACACACACACACACACACACACACACACACACACACACACACACACACACACACACACACACACACACACACACACACACACACACACAGACACACACACACACACACACAGACACACACACGGAGACAAGTACGAGAGAGACATGTACACATGTACATACACACGAACATAAACATTAACACAAACACACTCATACGCATATAAACATACAAACACAGGGCCGGAAAACACACACAAAACACACACACTGTCAATATTGGGGATGTGACAAAATTATCTGTGTTATGCTTAAATGTATCATCTGACAATTCAAGAGGTTTATATATAGCTATATTATGAAAACAAGTGTTCATTATCTCATTTTGTACTGTTTCATGTGTAGTGGGCAATCAGCTAAAACTAAGCTTCGTATCGCTGGCCATTTCACCTGGCACACACGTCGACCACACCCACAGATTTGTTGCGGAACGGCAGGAAGCGTTCGCGCACGCTCAGCGAGAAAGAGGGTTGTGGAGGCCGGCGTAGTCGAGCCAGTGCGTCGACACCGTACTCGATATGCAGCTGTGCCACCGCCTGACCTGAGCCGCGACCTGTCAGCCGCACGTGACCCCACACGCCGTCGATCTGACAAATAACACATTATGTTGCATTATATTAAGACATTTATATAGCGCTTTTCAGCCAAAGGTCTCAAAAGCGCGCACACACACACACACACACACACACAGAAAGAGAGAGAGAGAGACACTATATTCATTTTATATGCCAAAATCATTTATATAGCGCAATTCAAACGCAGTACGTCTCGAATGCGCGTGGAATAAATAAATACACGCACACACGCACGCACATGTCATCAGATACTTTGAAGGTGTATGCCTAATAAATGCATGAAAGCATTGTTAAATGGATTATAAATACTCTGAAACACGAAATATGAGATGGAAACTTGACAATGTTATTTTATTGTATTTTCCGGGATGAACATCCTAGCAGACATGTACTGAAGCTTTCGTAAATGAAACTAACTCTGTGCGTGTGAGAAGGCGATAGAAAGAGTTAGAGAGAGAGAGAGTGTGTGTGTAGAAGTTTAATCTTACATCAAAACGATTGGTGCGTTCCAGAGTGCGATTATTGATAACAACACTCTGTTGTTGTTGTTGATGATGTCTGTGATGATGGAGAGATGGTTGAAGAAGATGAGGTTGTTGTGCCGAGGAAGCGGCGGCCGAGCTCCATTTGAGATCGACTGTCATGTCGGTGATGTCTCGCAGACGAGCTTGATAAGAGTAGTGAGTGAGAGCACGCACGGCCATCAAGGAGTCCTGATCAACACACACATACACACACACACACATATATATATATATATATATATATATATATATATATATATATATATATATATATATATATATATATATATATATATATATATATATATAAGGGCATACACACATATATACACATAAGGACACACACACACACACATACAAATATATACACATAAGGACACACACATATATACACATAAGAACACACACACACACATACAAATATATACACATAAGGACACACACACACATGAATATACACATAGACATACACATATATACACATAAGAACACACACACACACATGAATATACACATAGACACACACATACAAATATATATACATAAGGACACACACACACGAATATACACATAGACACACACATATATACACATAAGAACACACACATACAAATATATACACATAAGGACACACACACACGCATGAATATACACATAGACACACACATATATACACATAAGAACACACACATACAAATATATACACATAAGGACACACACACACATGAATATACAGATATACACACACAAAGGTACACATACATGAACACAGACAGACACACACAAATATATACACATAAAGACACACACACACATTAGCATGAATATACAGATATACACACACAGAGGTACACATACATGAACACAGACAGACACACACAAAGATATACACATAAAGACACACACACACACGCATAAATATACACATAGACACACACACACACACATACATGAACACAGACAGACACATACAAGGATATACACATAAAGACACACACACACACACATAAACATACAAATACATATACACACAAGCTCATACGAGCGCACACACACACACAAAGGGAAAAAACGTGTAGAAAAGGAGAAGCAAAATATCACGACACTGGAATATCAGGAGAAAGAAGGGATGAAACAAAGACAGAGTTTGAGAGCAAGCAAGACAGAGTGAACACACGCTTCCAGTACACATGGGGCCACCGCAGAGTGGTAATAGTGCACTTGCACTCTTCCCCCATGCTACTATATTTGCCTGTAATTAATAATACTAATAATAATAATGTTAGTGTCTTGTATCGCGAGAGTTTTTAGTCTGGTCACATATTGTGATTGATTTGTAACTGTAACTGAGGCGCACCTGTACCACCTGTGTGTTGTCATGACGTGTGTCGTACGATTGTCAAATGGGCCTGTGGTGCGACACAAATTTCGTCTCGCGCCACCTCGCGACCCTACCAGCTGTGTGTGCGCCTATTTGTATGTATGTCTGTATGTCATGTTTGTCCGTTTCATTGTGTATGTGTTGTAGGAGCATGTGTGTGCGTGAGCTTGTTTGTACTTGTGTCCGATCATGCTGTCCTGTTATGTCTGTACTTGTGAATACATTCGGTATTCGGTACACACATGACAGCAAGTATAATCGGGGCCAGGCTAACGAGTCAAAACAGTCTAGGTCAAGTGTTCCCAGCCATTGAATCGTGACCCCCTAGGGGAGACGAGAGGTCACTTCAGGGTGTCGTGTGAGACGCCTGAAAAAAATTAGCATCACCAAAATTTGCCAAAAATTCCATGCTAAGAACACCTGATGTTATTTCTGTGTATTTTCGAATACATTCAATAACGACGACCTTACAGTATTGAATGTGATAAGAATTCAGTATGAAGGTGTTTTTTCTAACTTCTCTTATTTTTCACTGAAGGAGGGAGGTCATCGAGCCCTCAGGATCTGTCCCGGGGGTCGCGGAGGGAAACCCCTGGTCTAAATGTAGTCTCTCGTACAGTTAACTTGTGTCTGTGATTTTGATATATGTGAAAGTGAAAGTGAGATTCGCTCTCCGTCAGTAAGATAATAAAAATGATACACATAGCACGCACCGTGGACGAAACGAACGCTCCGTCGCTCATTCTCATTGTATTCAGCCAGAGTACCATTTTCTCCTGGTCCTCACTGGATCCGTCGCGACGAATATACACGAGCAGTGCGTACGCAGTGGCCTCGACCGCGCGAGAATCAAACAACTGCACACACACACATAATACACATACATAACCACACACATAAATACACAAGCATACACACACGTACACATAAATACACAAACATACACACACACATAAATACACAAGCATACACACACACGTACACATAAATACACAAACATACACACACACATAAATACACAAAAATACACATACATAACCACACACATAAATACACAAACATACACACACACACACACATAATACACAAGCATACACACACACATAAATACACAAACATACACACACACACATAAATACACAAACATACACACACATAAATACACAAACATACACATAAATACACAAACATACACACACATAAATACACAAACATACACACACATAAATACACAAACATACTCACACATAAATACACAAACATACACACATATAATACGCAAACATACACACACACATAAATACACAAGCATACACACACACACATACACACACACATAATACACAAACATACACACACACATAAATACACATACACACACACATAAATACACAAGCATACACACACATAACCACACACATAAATACACAAACATACATACCCACACATAAATACACAAACATACACACACACATAAATACACAAACATACACACACATAAATACACAAATACACACACACACGTACACATACACACACAAACATACCCACGCACACACATACACACACATAAATACACAAACATTAGTAGACATATAAATGCATATACACATATACGGATACATAAAACATGCTTACACATGTGTATGTGTGTGTGTTCGTGTGTCCACGTGTTCATGTGTGTATGTGTGTGTGTGTGTGTGTGTAAGTGTACGCATGTAAAAAATTAGTATATTGAGCAGTGGTTGGCGCAATTGTATGCATATATGATCACACATTAAACACTTGTAATATCAACGCACGCCCGAACACACACACACACACACACTGTCACACGAACACACACACACACGCTGTCACACGAACACACACACACACGCACGCACAGGAACACACACACACACCAGAAATATGTCATTTCACATTCTCAAATCACTGTACATAAAACGGTTGACAATCACTGAACATTTTGAATAATGGAGATTGTTGCACACACACAGAGAGAGAGACAGAGAGAGGAGAGAGAGAAAGAGATTTATTACCTGTTCAATTTTCGGCTGCAAAAGATCTCGCTGACTGATTTCATTGCTGAGAGAATTGGGCAGTATTTTCGCCGGCGACCAATAGACCAGCTTGTCTGACAGCGTAAAACAGATGCAGTATATGTGAACGCGAGTTACTTAACCACCAGGGATACGAACTAACCGTTCCTAGTTCCTCCTATCGGGTGCAAATATTCCTGTGAATATATTTTAGTATATATATGCTATATCTAGGCTTTATATTGTTAATAGAAAAACACTTTTTGCTAAGTCCTCTTGAAGGAATCTTAGGCTGTGTGAATGAATATTGAGTAAAACATATGTTATTACGTCGTTTCTATTCTCATATTCTATTTTCAAGAACCACTGATATAAACTTGACTGCATCTGTGTTGCATGGCGTGCAACTAGGCTTGCAATATGATATTGCATAAGAAACCAACGACGCTTGTTAATTACATAAACACGGTTCATATAGATGTCTTGTATATCATTTGCATATCAACATATAACTATCTATAACGTAATGTATATAACGTGAATAACTGCATATATACTAGCTTATATAACGTTTAAGTTGTTCGTGCATTTTGGTGTAAATTTCGAAAGCTTTGTCATCAGTATGATTATCAGTGAATCAGAAATATAATTTTCAATTTAAGCGTTATAATTGCTATTGAAAACCGTACGAGATAGACTGAGGACGAAATGGGTGAGATGCACACGCACACGCACAAACACACACAGGTATAAATTGAGTGAATAAAATAAAAACTACATCGTTAGCAGAACGATCAATGTAGATTGAAAGCTGAATAGAGAAAGAAGTTTAGAAGTTTAAATGTTTAGAAGTAGTGTTAAGTATGACCAACACATTACACAACATTCAATATTATTATTATTATTATTAATTACAGGTAAATCCAGTAGCATGGGGGAAGAGTGCAAGTGCACTATTACCACCCTGCCGTGGCCCCATGTGTACTGGAAGCGCTCAAAATATATAGAAAATTTGAGAAAACATATTAATAACATAACGAAAAAAATATTAACGAAAAATAAGTTATTTTTCCAACAAACTAAGATGATCGTTAAGTAAAATAAAAGTTGAAATGAAAAATGTAATTAATTAATTGCCAATTAATTTCGACCTAATATTTCGTAATTGTGCGTTGTCGATGCATCCGAACAATTAATCAATTAATTGGTGATGGGTAAATATTATTAAATGCAATTATACATGTCATCAATTGTTAGATAATTAATTTTTACTTACAATTAAATTTTTAATCAATAATTGGTTAATGAAAATTACTGAACTATGCTAATTAGTTATTGTCTCCGGCGAGATGAAAGACAAAATACAAACCCATCATTGAATAAGTCAACTCATTACACTACCATGCTCACGCAACACCATACATCAGAGGCGGCGCCAGGAGGGGTTACAGCCCCCTCCCCCTTCCAAATGTACCAGGCTCCCCCCAAAATCCTCGCGCCGCCGCTGCCATATACATTAAATACTACAGGCTAGGGTTATTTAAACATGGCCGAATGCAGAATTATATTTGATGTTTAAACGTGTTGTATATAAAACCATCACCATATTAGGTCATAATGCATACACATCTGATACATTGTTTATACAGTGGTATGCTAATGAAATGTATGCCAAGTCTCATACACTTTGTGCAACTAATGCATAACCAACATAGTTCATACACACACACACACACACACACACACACACACACACACACACACACACACACACACACACATCTGCATGCCCAGTGATTATCTAGGTTACTCACCAATAGACACTTCAACAACATTCAATTGGAAATAATCATGTATATGTGTGTTGGTGTGTGTTGGTGTGTGTGTTGGTTTGTTGGTTTGTGTATGTGTGTGTGCTTGTAAGGCGTTCAGAAATCAGTCCACAACCGAGCTCACACACTGACACACACACACACACTGATACGTAAATGATGGGAATAAGTATTGCCAGCTTGTGCATATAGATCGAGCCGAGAAAATAGCACAGGTTTGACATGAGTGCCTAGCAGTGTCTACCAGGCAAAACCGTCAGTAAGTGAACTGTGATATGAACGAGTTCATGTGAAGTAGATATTTGACCACAGAACAACACAAGGTAAGATGAAAACATGTATTTGTAGCAATATATATTATGGGCGTATATTATGGAGGTATAAACAAAAAAAAAAGTTGGGGGAAAGGATATAGGAAATTATACCCCCCTGCAAGAATTCTGCTGAGTTCAGTTCATTGGGTATATAGTCATCAAAATCAGCATAGCAAAAAGCTAAAATACTCAACAAATATGCGTGTGTATTATATGGAATTATGTGTATTATTGCGGGAAATTATATGGAATAACACTGTGAAACAAATTTTTGCTTATGCGTATTTTAGTATGTTCATGTACTAAATTTGACATGCTGATTACGAATATGACTTTGGTTTTGCCTTTATGTCAATATTTGTATGATATCACATATTCTCATATTTATAGGGTAATTTTTTATAATTTCTGCTCAACATTTGAAGAACATTTGCCACTTTGCACATAGTTTGTGAGTTTGTGAGTTTGATGCGTTGATATAGTAAGTCTGACATGTTGATTGACATATCGACATGTTAGGTTGGTCAGGTTAGGTCAAGTTTGGTCCTAGTCTTAGTTTGGTCTTAGTTTGGTTCTTACTGAACCTAGCCAATAACCACACACAGTGTGTTAGGTGCAAGTCATCAGTTGTATACAAACTCGTGATTTGTGTTGAAAACCACTGAGATTTCGCTATGGTGAAAAGTGAACATATTGACCATAAGCCGCAGTCGCACTCACCGCACTTGGTACGCCTTTGACACTACACTGGCCGAGGTGAATATATTGCCCTATTGCAGAGTATGGGAGTATACAAACGTTTGTGGCTAATATGTTCATGAGGCGAGCATAACTGCAACAAACTGCACCCACATCAATCTATGACGGTTCGAGGAACACCGATGTTGCGGTGACGCGTTCCTGTGGCACTGCCTCATTTGCTCATCACTACAGTGTCAGTGTTCCTTCAACTGGCATAGATTGAGGTGGGGTGCATTTAAACGTGCTTACGCTACTATTTATATACCATTTGCATTTTGATTTAATCCAAGTGAGTTATTCATACATAAACATCAATATTAAAAATGCTCTGCATATTTTCTACATAATCAATCAATTTATCAGTAATTGGGATCGTTTTATGAATGTTTCATTTATATTAAACTTATTCTACATTCAATGAATAGTCTTAAATACATTGTTCAATATTCTGCTAATATTTGTAATGATTTTTTACAATATACTGATTTTCCATATACTTTATTATAAAACATTTTTTGAAAACTGTAATAAAAATATTTATCATTACAGGCATTCACAAACTACTGCATAAACATTAATCAATATATTCAATGCATAACGTCTAGAATTGATTCCATAATATAATATTTGTATGCATTATCTTAATGATTGATAGATTAATATATGAAAAGCTGACAAATAGATAAGCATACCAAATATATAAAGGTGTAGAAGATGATTAACATTGCCCTGCATACACAGAGAAAACGTTTGGATTAAATCAAAATGCAAATGGATTAAATCAAAATGCAAATGGTATAGATCATACCTTCGATTCTCTATTATGTTAGTATATTTGTAGATGCTCACGTATCTCACTGATAAATCTAGTTAGCAAGTGAATGCTGAATTCCCTTTGTTATTGCAACTGCTTTTTTCAGATTGTACAGTACAGATTGTATAGTTATGGTTACTAAAATCAGATCTTATCGTTTGTCTTCAGACTCTGTCTGTTTTGTCTGCGGATATTGCATCAGCCCCAAGCAGACCAAACACACTATTATACAGAGATCAGTGTATCCTTGAGACCCCGTGTATGCAGTGGAAATCGTCGGTCAAGGGTCTTGGAAGGGTGGTTATGTGGCAGTCGCAAGTGTAGGTCACTTGTAATTGCTCGCAATTGGAGAGAACCAACTAACCACCATGATGATTTGCATTGACGACATATCCAAGTACAAGAAGGGCAAGGATAGAATAACTGCTGTTGTGTATCCGTATATTCCATCTTCTATTGCTCCCGTGCCTCATTGTGAAGGTTTACTTATTCTAACTCCTTCCTTATCCGTGATTGCAGAAACTGATGAGTCTGAGGGCAGCAATAATGATACTCTCTATATAGCAGGATCAAGCAGCTCCCCACATTCTCCTCCACAATCCGAACTAGATGATTTGATCAGGGATTTACGCCGTTACCAAGGAAAAAGCAGATTTTGACATCTCGTCCAAAGGAGTGGAGTTTATTAGACCCTAGTTGCAAGATTTATGTGTACAGGAAAATAAATCCAACTTATTCCAGTTTCTGCACAGTTTCAGAAGACAATTTGCTTTGCTACTGCTCTTATATTTCCAGTCTTTTTTGGTGAAATAGGCATTGAGTACAATTCTCCTGAATGGAGTTAATTTATTGACAGCTCAACCAAAAGTCTCGAGGTTGTATTGCTTCACAACGGCAGCCAACATCGGCCAGTTCCGGTAGGACAATCTGTTCACATGAAGGAAGACTATGAAAATGCCAAGATTTTGATGGGCATGATTAAACACACACAACACAATTGGGATGTATGTGGAGACTTTAAAATGTCTGCATTCCTGCTTGGACTTCAGGGTGGTTATACAAGTGTTGTACAAGTATCAGTTACAGAAGTGTTGTTGCTCATGTTTCGTACAGCCCCGTATTTTTTTCCTTAGCCCCCCTCAGCCACCCACCGGAGAAATTCTGGCGCCGCCACTGCACCCCTACCTCATCGGAAAGGCACAATCAAGGTAACACTTTCGCCACGCACTACGAAAATTCGCCTCCCCAAAGGTTGCTTCCCAATGGAATGTCGCTAGATGCATGCTTAAAGTGCAAATAATCTACGAAACAGTCCAAAACTCAAACATTGTATGAACATTACGAAACAGATTTTGGGGGGTTTTAACAACATATTTTGCCATTTTTCGCCACATAATAAAAACATAATACGCCGAAAATTATCACATAAAATTCCCAACTCTAATTATCATATCAACTGAATTGTTTCCTGGTATACAGAACGCCCATAAAATTACACAACATTCCTTTTTCTTATGTTGCATCTTCAGAGAGCATTGCAACGTATATTCGTCAGCGGCCTAGGAGATGATCCATTTAATAAGCCACTACACATAATCAAATTGTAATGCCACTTTTCATAACAAGACATAGACGTACAAAAATAACACAAAAATATAACAGCAAATAAAAAATCAGTATAACTTACAGCTTACAACTTAAAAAACATGTTAATACTTCAGACAATTGAAGATTCAGACACGAAGATTGCAGATTGAATATTGTTTTATTGCAATAGAGCAAAACAGTTGTTAACAAAGTGCCGTCCAAGTTTGCAGGAGTAAATGATGGAAGATTGATTCTAACAGTATCCGGGGACAGATTAAACAGGGTTCAAGGTTATAGGACCTCAAGTGACAGCTGCTACACGGGAAGAAGCCGAAGTATATGAACGCATAGGTGATGTTGCGGCCTGTGCTCGCCTATGGTGACTTGCGCATGACTGCATTATTTGTGTATTTATATCGGTTGATTTGTTCTTGTGCAATGATGCAGCGCGCTGTGCTAGCCTATGGTGGCTTTCGCATGGCTCTGCAATCGTTGTTTATGGATTCCTATGCGAGGGTGTTTGTGTATTTCCTATGCTCCTATGTGTATTTCTGTACTTCAAACGAGGTTAGACGAACAACCCAAATACACTGTGCGTTCTGCAACGAGACGCACATTACAGGTAAGTGTGATAAACTATGGATCCTTCCGCTATCAGAGCGTCGCATTCAGATAAGGAAGCATGATCTTTGTTTTGCATGTATGAATAATAACAATTTTGTTCGTTCTTGTAAATTGTCTTATTTTCATTGTGGAGGCAAGCATCATATCATGTGCTGTTTCAAGCAGCAATGTGCTGAAGGGGACTTCAATCAGAGTGCAGACGTTGTAACTTCTTTATCGTGTTATTTTAGAGAGAAAGGTAAATGTGTTGTCCTTCCAATTGCCAAGATTGAGATCAAGGGAGTTGATCGAATGGTGCCTGCTACCCTGTCATTTGATTCTGGGTCGGACCGGTCTTATGTGTCACATCCATTGCTTGCTAAGGTTGAGGTAGCGGCTTATCTTGTCAATTCACAAATGCTGACGTACACGTCGTTTAGGAGCAGTTCAGAGGGGCTATTTGAATTAATGGTGAGGGGTGTTGTTCGTGGTTATAATCAGTGGACGGGTATTATTGCCACATAAATACCAGAAATTTGCGCACCCTTGTCTCGACCTTCGATTGATGTCAAAAGCGTGAAGTGTTTTAATTCATTAGCTTTGGCTGATGACCACATTGATCGAGATATGAAACTTGATATTGGCATACTGATTGGATTAAATCAATTTTGGGATCTAATGGATTTTAATAGTTTGCGCGGATCAGAAGGCATTGTCGCTTAAGAGTTATTGTTTGGTTGGGTTCTTTCGGGCTCGGTATTGGGATGCCAGTCTAATTCATTTTGTCAACTTTTGTCGTTGAACACGAATGATTCAGCTTTGAAACGTCTTTGGTCTCTAGAAGACATTGGTGTTTTTGACCAAGCGGATGATACTGATTTGCATCCTGTTATGAAACAATTGTGTGTTTGCCTTGGAAAGTGGGGGGCGCCATCTACCGTCGATAATGAACACTTATTGCTAGCTGAGAAGCGTTTTCAGTCTCTAGAAAAGAGGCTGTGTTCTGATTCGAATTTGCTCAAATTGTATTGTGACTATTTCAAGGAGCTTGAGGAAGCCGATATTATCGAGCAAGTGCCTAGCGATAACGTTGAACCTAGTCGTGTTTTGTTTGCCTCATGGATCAGTTGTGAAGGAAGCTAGCTCTAGTACTGGAGTGAGACATGTGTTTGACGCTTAAGCGACGCTACTCATATATGAATGTGTTCACTTATCTATAACGTACAGGCTTGTTAACAATTCTACCACTACGAGTTTCAAATGGAACTGTTTCATCGACACAGCTATCTACGTGTTCTACATCTGAGGGGACTTCGAGAAGATGCAGACGTTGAATGGATCGAGTTACAAGCCCGTTTACTGTTCTCAAATCAACAGCTCTGACTAGCCCATCACTTCCCAAGTGCAACTGCTTAATTACACCAATATGCTATTTCAATCTGGGAGCATTATCTTCTCGAATCATGACGATACATCCCACAGAGAGTGGACGAATATTACTGCGCGCACCGGCAAATATAGGCAGGTGCGAATATAGGCAGTGTATCACGTATACCAAAACCTATTTAGAAAATTCAAACGAGCCCTTTCACGATTTAGAAGATCGGAGGCCTTCAAGGAATCAAGGGTGTCAAACCACTTTCATCAGGAGGCAATAATTGATTGCTTCTTGCAATGAGAAAATGATTTGGTGTGAGAGCATCTTCTGATGGATCAGCGCTAACAAACGTCAGCGGTCTCGAGTTAATACAACCTTCAACCTCGACCAAGAGAACATCCAGCTCATCACGGCAAAGATGAGTGTTGCCAATGCATCTCCGCAACGCCACTTTCACACTACGTATTAGTCTCTCCCACCAACCACCCCACCAGGGTGACCATGGCACAATAAATTACCATAAAGGAGCAATATTCCCATGATGTTTCAACAGATGCGCTGAACCCCCCTTAAACACTGCGGCATTATCAGAAAATACGCGCTTCGGAAGACCACGTCGAGCGACAAACTTACGGAATGCAATCATGAAATGAATATATCAATATCAATATCAATGATAAGGACATGACCAGCTCAACGTGAACCGCTCGAATTGCTGGGCATGTGAAGAGACAATTGTAAACCTTTTTCCCAGGCAGATCAGATCAATAAAGTGGTCCAGCATGATCAACACCGACAAATATGAAAGGAGCAGGCTGAGACACACGCGAGACATGAAGAGGAGCTGTGATCTGTACATATGGCTTGGAGTCAATGCGTTGACAATGATTGCAATAACGCTTCACACGTTTGATCACGTTAAACCCATGATCCAATACGATCCACGAACAGCAATAATGAGAGAAGACACTCTAGCATGAGACATAATGTTTTCACTTTGTCGAGAGTGTATTGAAGCCGAGCGCTTACAATTTGAAAATTTGTCGTGACTGCAATTTTTGATACAACACTTCCAGAAAAAATCAACTCTAAAACAAGTGTTATTTTTATTATTAAAAGTAACTGTGTACAAAGTTGACGGATGCCCTGTATAAGCTGGCACGTTTCTTTCAGGTTTTCTTGAATACCTGAGTAATATGAACTAGTCAGATCTCCTCATGAATCACGCAAGTCCAATCATGTCAACAAATAACAATGAACTACCTTGTTAAATTGTGAAGGCAATTAATTAAAATAACAATTTCATCATTTATGCAAATTTACTCAATAGTATATTGATGATTATGTTGTTTTTGCTACAGGAGACCATCCAAGTGTGTACAAAATTTGGCCTCAACTTACCTCTACATGTCTGAAGACAATTTTTGACACACACACACACACACACATCTGCAAGTATACAAATTAGCAGCCACATTAATTGTGAACACACGAACGTCGACGCGAATACGCTGACAAAGCTTGAAGCAGAATAAGCCCCTGATGAACTGGATCGTGATGTACTGTAGTATCGATGGCCGAACAAGCAGACACTACACCATGCATTCCCACGACAGCGAATATCAACAATGAAACTGCAGAGCGTAATGCAACGCCTCAAAATCAACAGCAGCGTGAAGAAGAGATACTCCAGGACGAGAGGAGATCAACGTTCACAGCGGCGGACTATCTGTACCTGGTGGCAGTGAGCAGTGGCTACCTTCTGTCAATGATGCTCATATCGGTCTATATCTCCTTCTTCCCGACGGTGGCACAGTCCCGCGGCGCTTCCAACACACTGGTCGGCGCCATGCTCGTGACCTTCTCGGTGGTGCAGGTGGTGGGCAGTGCTGTCATAGCCGCAGCCGCCCCGACACTCGGTCGAATTGGACCACGACGTGTCTACCTAGCCGGATTGCTGGTCTGTTTCGCCTCGACGGCCGGCTTCGGTTGTACAGAGCTGGTGCGCGATGACACTACGTTTCTGGCGCTGTGTTTCGTCGTGCGCTGTGTGCAGGCGGCCGGCACTGTGGCCGTGGTCACGTCGGCCTTCACTCTGGCCACCGGACGCTTCCCGCACCGCGTCACCGTCGTCTCCGGCGTGATGGAGGCGTCAAACGGTCTGGCCAGTGCTCTGGGACCCGGTTTCGGCGGTGTGCTCTACGATGCCGCCGGGTTCGCCGCACCATTCTACACAATGGCCGCTTTGTTTGCCGTGTCCGCCGTGCTCGTGCTGACGTGCGTCGATCATCACTCATTATCCGTCGACGTGACTACAAAACCGTCGGAGGTGTCGTCAGCGCACGCCCCTATCAGTGGTTGGCGCGTCCTGACACAGAGTCGCGATACTTGGCTAATCAGTTGTCTATTGTTGTTTGGCTCGTTCAACTGGTCGGCAATGTCCAGCTACTTGCAGCCGTATCTGGCGGCGCGACTGCAGACGACCGCCTCCGAGATCGGCGTGCTCTATTTGATCGGCTGCGGCGTGTTCGGCGTCGCCTCGCCGTTCTGGGGCTGGTTGGCGCACCACTGCAGTCGCCGCTACCGTAAGAACTGTGTCTACCCGCAAATGGCCGTGTGTTTTGTGTTGTTGGGCGTCGGTGTCGGGGTCATGGACCCATCCTGCTGGCGGAGGTTATTGACCCCGTGGCTACCTGAACGTCATCTAGTGGCCATCAGTCGCACGTCGGTGTTGTGTGGCTTCACACTGAAGGAGGCGATGATGGCTGGCATGTTGTTGCCCACACTGGCGGCACTGATGCATGCGGCACAGCGAGCAGGACTCAGTATACACCGCATTGACACGCATTCGCTAGTCAATGGCTGGTGGTACGGCGTACGCAGTTCCGCGGATATTGTGGGACCTCTATGGGCTGGACCGCTGGCTGACCGGCTGGGATATGGCAGTGTGTTGTGTTTGTTAACTGTTTTCAATATGGTAATGGCTCTAGTGGCTGTGACAGGCGCCGTATTCACGACAAGTGTCGTGACGAATAATGAGTAAGTAGTGCGGTGCGACACTATGTAACATGTGACCACATGTGGTGACGTCATACTTGGTGTAAAGTACCTTGCGATACTACTGCCTAACTCGCGCAAGCTAATACATTCAAACGTCTGTTTTACAATGACATGAGTGAATGGCAATTATAGAGAAAAAATCGACTAGTTATAACGTTGACTAGTTATAATGTTGTGAACGTATCAAATCCTCTATATTGGCTGCTTCCAGTACATGGGGCAACATCAG
>OU696591.1:1757500-1877500 GCA_916048095.2 Sacculina carcini | reverse complement strand
TCTTGATTCCAGACACCTATAGCTTCAACCGTGCCTTCTGTGTGTGTGTGTGTGCGTGTTTGTTTCCATTTCTCACCACACAGATGGCGCTGAGGTGCGCCACATGCTGAACGCGCCGTCGGCTCGCTGGAAATAGAGCACGGCCGCCAGATCCACATTGAGCCGGCGAAACACGGAGCGCATGCGAGCCAGAGGCAGCTGCTGTGTCAGTCGCAGGTAGTGCAGACTCCACACGTTGATGCCCAGCTGGTAGGCGAGAGTTTCGGCGCTACGCAGAGGTCGTCCAAGCATGCGTCTCGCTGTAACAGCTTGGTCGATGCCGTCGGGGAATATCGGACCCACCACGTCACCTTCGAACATCAAAATTCAAACATCAAGTGTTAGATTGAAAGATGATTATTTTTGGAGTTATCAGTCGGAAATTTGAATTTGAATTTTGTTTCAATTGTAAATATAAAGTTATTGTTATACTTGTTTGAGCATTCAATTACATTTTTTTTGACACACGAAAAGCTTATGTTTGTGTGTGAGTTTTCAATGCAATTTGAATAAAATCGACGAACTGGGAGGAATGGGAAGATCATTTCACTGTGAAAGATTCGCTAATGTTGAGGACTTAATTTGCCCTCATTTTGAAGTTAATCAGTGTCAGTAAAAAATTTATCAATAATATTTAGAGGTAGTCTCATTTTGAAGTTGGTTAGTCTCATTTTGAAGTTGGCTAGTCTCATTTTGAAGTTGATTAGTCTCATTTTGAAGTTGATTAGTCTCATTTTGAAGTTGATTAGTCTCATTTTGAAGTTGGCTAGTCTCATTTTGAAGTTGGCTAGTCTCATTGTGAAGTTTATCAGTCTCATTTTGAAGTTGATTAGTCTCATTTTGAAGTTGGCTAGTCTCATTTTGAAGTTGGCTAGTCTCATTTTGAAGTTGGCTAGTCTCATTTTGAAGTTGGCTAGTCTCATTTTGAAGTGGAGACAGCTGATGAGACCCAAGTGACCTGTGATGGTGAGATGCGCCATTGGCGAGCCGTAGACATAACGTCGCACGGCAGAATACGCCACCAGCGGCGACTTATCCAACATCAGGTCAATGAACTTGTACTCGAGGCCGCGGCTCTTCAAGTCGAGTAGCAGTGAAGTGTGTCGACTAATAGTCACACCCTCCGGCTATCACCGGACGGACAAACGGACAAACAGACGGACGGACAAACAGATCATCCGACCGACGAACAATACACATTACAGGGAAAAAACTAATTTAGAGTATAATTTCATTGTGCTCATTCAATTAAGCGTTTATATACGTCAACTTAATTCAATATAATTCATGAACAACTTCACGTTACAAGTAATGTCCATTTTTATTTCACTAATCGCGCATTTACGCTAAAAGTTCACCATATTTAATACACCATTTTCTATAATGTTGTTATTGTCACTGCTAAACACAACCAAACACAACAAGTGAAAACTTACACACACATAAACACACACACACACAAACAGAAAGAAATGTTCAGGTGTAATAATCACTTCTTATTTTATTGCATTTTTGCGTCATTGTGTATATGTGAAGTTATTGTGTTGTAATGTATATACGAGTCTGACAAATATATTGAGCGAGCCTGAAATTAATTTTGGCGTGGCTAAATCTTGGGGGCGATCAGTCATGTACATGCATCACTATGCAGTCTTTGCGATAATACTTATATCAACAAATTCCACAGAAATTGATTCTTGACCTCTTTTAGCGAACCTCTTGGTTATGAGGAATTGATGGAAATATGTTGGGGGGGGGGGACTTCAGCCCCCTGAGCCCCCCTCTAGATCCGCCAGTGACACACATATATACAGAGAAAGAGCGGAGAGAGAGAGAGAGATGCACCTCGATCAGTAGTTGTTTGGTGACTCGCTGGAAGCCGACCTGTGAGTGAACACTGAGAGTCACATTGACCACGCCTACTTGTGCCAGCAACGCCAGCGGAAAATCCACTTGCGTTGTGGAAAATGGCGCCATCTAACACACACACACACACACATTCATATATATCCATCTGCTTGCATATGTGGCTATCTGGTCCACACAAGAAAACTTCGGTTCGCTTGCAGCGGCGATATATATTGATACGGCGATCAGATACGATAACTGACACACGAGCTGACCCAGCTGAACTGACACCCCGATCACCGCGTTCGGGATTCATATAAGCTTGGTCACATGACCCATAATGACACACAATCGCACACACAAACAAACATACCCATACATACAACACAACAGACATAAACCCTTCACATGACCAAACGAACGAATTCCCGTCTGGAGGCCACAGACAAGCATACAAACCAGGTGCACACACCTTCACACTGAAACACATTCAACTCCCAGACATACAGACACACATACGTACAGTTGGTTACACGGTGTTACTGACAATTGGAAGAAGAGCAAATGAGCTACAAACAGAAAGAGTGATAAATGCACATATGATACGCCACATATATATACACAAGTACACACATGCACAATGCATATAGGTGTGTGCACCTCTTTGTGTGTGTGTATGTGTGTGTGTGTGTGTGTATGTGTGTGTTTGTGTACATATTTCACGCACAAATGTCTGCAGCAAATATACACAAATTACCAGCAAAAATTGCCAAATAAAAGCACAAAACAATAATTTAACGATTTAACAATAGATAAAACCAAAACAATACTGCGGTTAAATCAGCGCTTCTCAATCATTTTCATTGTTCGCTCCTTTTTCAAACCAGCACTCAGTTCTCGTACCCACTGGAACATTGACAACTATATGAAGAAAAAGATAAAAATACAAACAACGTAATAATGAAAACTATAATTTAATATTCATTCATACAACTTAAATTTCCTTCAAGAAAAGAATGCTGATTTTACTAGATAGTTAAAAGGCATAGGTAAACACATACATTTCCTTTAATTTTTCACATCACTCCTTGCATCCCATAGAAACCAGGTTGAAAACCTCTGGATCAAATCCCCTTGGGAATTAAATAATCTGACATTGTCTATTTAGTTTGTCTTTTTTCGCTAATTGGTCATTTTTGCCAGTTTCCCTTTTTAGCTAATTTGTCTCTTTTCCGCGGGTTTGTTTTTTATCGCTAGTTTGTCTTTTTTCTCCAATATTTTCCGTCATATTTCTGCTAGTTTGTCTTTTGTCGGCGAGTTTGTCTTTTTCCGCTAGGTGGTCTATTTTTAGCTTATTTGTCGTTTTTCCCTAGTTTGTCTTTTTCCGCTAGTTTCCGTCTTTTTCCACTAGTTTCCGAGTTATTTCCGCTAGTTTGTCTTTTTTCGGCGAGTTTGTCTCTTTTTTTCGCCACCACTGCCTGGCAACACTGACCGGCACCAGATGCTGATGCGCGCCGGCCGACGTTTGCGGCGCATAGTGCGCCACCTGGCCGCCGGCCTGCACGTGAACCATGCGATACTGGCGACTGTCGGCCAACTGAAGCAGCACCAGTTGTTGTAGTGGCTGATTGTTGGCAACTGAGGCGCGCACGCTCACCTGCTCGCCCCGGCGACACCGCGGCGTCATCTCCACGCGCAAATGCAGCGGTCGTGTGGTGTTGTACTGCCGACACACACACATTTTCATTTATTGAGTCATTTGTAAAGCGCAATACACACATCATGTCTCAATTGCGCAAATATAAACATTACACACCACATACATTCATGTACAATCACATGCATATTCAAGTATATGTTTCGTATATGTTTCACACACACACACGAACACACACACACACACACACACACACACACACACACAGTCACACACACACACACACACACAGTCATATATAAGCCCTAATATAAATAAGTGACACAGTAAACGAGCACACACAAAGGTACACAAGGACATATAGAGATACACAGAAAGTATTCTCCTTATTGCTATTCTCTCTGTCTCTTACACACACACGCACACACACACAGACACACACACACGCACACACACACACACGCACACACACGCACACACACACACACACACACACACACACACACACACACACACACACACACACACACACACACACACAGTCATACACATGTCAAGTTACGTTAGGTAGATATCTATATAGCGCCCTACACCTAAAGGGTATCTAGAGCGCTGCATGCACACACACACAAACACACACAAACACACTGACATGCATACACATAAACAATATTTATTAAGCACACATAGACAGACATCCAGGCATATCCAGGCATGTGTGTGAAGAAAGTAATGACGATATTGTGTGTAATGAAAAACTTATATTATTTTAAATACTAATATAATTATTATCGACACAACAAAGTGGTGACGTGTCCAGTCATCTGGCAGCACTACTCACCAGCACCGGCTGCTCAATGATGCCAAATCCGTGCGACTGACTGACACTGAAGCCGGTCACATAATACACGGCGTCTTGATGCGGCACTTTCAACACCAACTCCTCGACACCACGATGACCTGGCGTAATAAAACGTTAAATACCTCAAGTGACAGCTGCTACACGGGAAGAAAAGGAAGCTTATGAACACACAGGTGTGTCCCGTACAGCTCGCTGCCACCGCAGAACCGACCCTCTCCACGCTATGACGCCACAAGGACGGAAGACGTATTAGAGAGGACCACCTCCCCAGAATACATGACACAACACATGACTGATATCTGGTACCATCATTTACTGCTGGGTGGACAGGGACTGTTGGATTATAGCATTCGTCTAAAGAAATTCTCCTCTGCCGGGTTTTGAACCACGGACCTCCCGCTTGTGAGGCGGATGTGCTACCACTACACCACGGAGTCGAAATTGCATCCATAATAACAGCCATATTAACAAAAATAACTCCGACAATGCGCTGGATTGGAAAACAAAAATCATTTGACTCGCATTGAGAATACAAATCCAACATGTTAGCCCACTTATAACTTTGACAAATTGATAACCTTCACCCAAATGCAGCTTTTGATAAATTGGTGACCTTGACCGATATTCCAGCTTGATAAATCGTGATCTTGACCCACATTCCAGCTTGATAAAGTCGTGACCTTGACCCACATTCCAGCTTGATAAATTCATGACCTTGACCCACATTCCAGTTCGATAAATTGGTGACCTTGACCCATATTTCAGCTTGATAAATTGGTGACCTTGACCGATATTTCAGCTGGATAAATTCGTGACCTTGACCCACATGTCACTCACCAATAAATACATCGCGCCACGCCCAGTCTCCCTGTCGCTGATTGTACAACGTGCGCTGATGATTCTTGCGCGTCAGCCGAAACTGATACTCATCGTCACTATCGTCCTCGTAGTCCTGATAGTCATAGTCCTCACTGACACCACCACGCGCCGCCGAGGAGGAGGACGAGGAGGGTCTCGCCGGCGGCCGAGGACAGTCTAGTTCGTCGGAGCCGTCGATGAGGCAGTGTTGTACACGGTCGCATCGCTGTGTCGCATCATAACATCCTGTCACGGCGCACGACATCTGCCCAGCGCTACTGTTACAAGGCACTGCACGACACACACACACACACACACACACACACACACACACACACACACACGATGCAGGGCAACGATAAAGATCCGAAAAATTATAGACCGATCTCGCTGACAAGTGTCGCATGCAAAATTATGGAAAAAAATTATAAAAAACAGTGGGTCAATTATCTGGAAAGCAACCAAATTATTACTCAAAGTCAATTCGGATTTAGAAGTAATAGATCTACAGCAGCAAATCTTGTCAGTTTTTACAGTCGTATTACTGAGAATATACAGGAAAGAGGACAGTGGACAGATGTTGTTTACATAGATTTTGAAAAAGCATTCGACAAGGTCCCTCACGATAAATTACTCTACAAGTTGAGGACCATCGGAGGAATCAACGAGGAACTAGAAACATGGATGGGAGACTTTTGAAAAATAGACGAATGAGAACGTGTCTCAGAGGACATTTCTCATCTTGGCGGAAAGTGAAAAGTGGTGTGCCTCAGGGCACTGTGCTCGCACCAATCTTCTTCATGATATATATTAATGATATTGAAATAACCGTTCCGAGTGGCGTGTATATGAACTTGTTTGCAGATGATATTAAACTACAAACAAATGTGTCCTGCATAGAAGATTGTCAGACATTGCAAAAAGGTTTGAAAGAACTATCAAGCTGGAGTACAAAATGGCAAATGCCATTTATTATCGAAAAATGTCATGTTATACGCTTTGGAAGAGGGCAAGAACGGCCTTTCTGGAGGTACAAGTGAAAAGATATTGAGCTAAAGGACGTCTCCAAAGAGAAAGACCTCGGAATAATAGTTCACAGCAGCCTTTCACCAGAAAGTCACATTTCAAATATAGTCAAGAAAGCGAATAACAAGATAGCGAACATTAAAGCAGCATTTTCGTACATTGATGAGGGGATTCTAGCGAAATTGATTACATCCACCATTCGGCCAACATTGAAATATGCAGAAATTGTTTGGAGTCCACATTTACAAAAACATATTAAAAAACTGGAGAAGGTACAGAAATCAGCCACAAAATTTTTAGGAAGCATCAAACATTTGGCATATTTCGACAGACTAAAAAAGTTAGGTTTAACAACGCTAGAAGAAAGGAGAGTTAGAGGGGATTTAATCTCAGTTTATAGATGTCTTACAGGGAAGGATAAAATGGAAAATCAGAAGTTGTTTCAATTCTCAAAATCTAATAGGAATCACAGTTTTGGCCTACAAAAACGCAGGATTAAAAAGGACATCCAAAAATATAGTTTCCCAAATAGAGCAGTAGATAGATGGAATAGGTTGCCAAGCGACATAGTACAACAGCCAACGACACAACTGTTTAAGAAGACATATGACAACTGGAAGGCGGGAGTCACGAGCCTCTGACTCATTCCTGCGAAGACAACTAGTAAGAACAACTAGTAAGAACACACACACACACACGCTTGTATTTGTAAAGCGCAAGTGTTTGAATCAATACTTGTGCTTTGATGGGTCTGTTTAAGTTGATATTTTCTGTGATAGTTCTAACTGTTGAGCTTGCTAATAACTTTATGTTAAATTCAGTGACCAAATGAAGTTCAATTATAGTATTTAGCGCCAGCATGTTAGTCAATGTGTTCATGTCTAACTAGGAGATTTATCTTGTTATCAGACATTGACAAACTGTTGTCTAGCTAATAATTGAAATGTGTTTGTTTTGGCAAAGCATATTTGAGCTTGAACACACACACACGCACACACACAAATATACACATGCATTTATAAGCACACAATTACATATGAAAGATCTCCCTGACTAAAACATTTACTTTTTGAATTATCTTTCTCTCTACATCTTATGGGCGCTTCCAGTACACATGGGGTCACCGCAGGGTGGTAATAGTGCACTTGCACTCTTCCCCCATGCTACTGGATTTACCTGTAATTATTAATAATAATAATAATAATATAGCAAAATACAGTGCACCTAATCAGAAGACATGACATGACAGACATGTAGAGATATGTATGCACAAAAGAAACAGAACAGAAAAACACTGTTCACTTTCACAGAACATGCCTCACAAATGTGTGTGTGCCGGTGTGTGTGTGTTTGTGTGTCGGTGTTTGTGTGTCGGTGTGTGTGTGTCAATGTGTGTGTGCCGGTGTGTGTGTCGGTGTGTGTGTGTCAATGTGTGTGTGTCGGTGTTTGTGTGTCAATGTGTGTGTGTCGGTGTTTGTGTTTGTTTGTTTAGGTGTCAATGTTTGTGTTTGTTTGTTTAGGTGTGTAAGTAAATGTGTGTGTGTGTGTGTGTGCCGTGTGTGTGTGTGTGTGTGTGTGTGTGTGTGTGTGTGTGTGTGTGTGTGTGTGTCGGTGTGTGTGTGATTGTCGATTTGTGTGTCAATGTGTATGTGTCGGTGTTTGTGTGTGTAAGTACATTTGCTACAATAACATTTACTATATTAAAATTAGACAGTTGTAGAAAACACAAGACAAATGGCAAATTCATATCAAGTCGTAGCTGCTTGATGGACATATCATTTTCAACCAATTGTGACAATAATTACATCCAGCAAACACGTACAAACCTAATGTTTATGTGTGTGTCTGTGTGTGTGTGAGTGTGTGTGTGTGTATGTGTGTGTGTGTAGCTGACCGCGGCCTAGTGCTGAGCGCAGTTGGGCTACACGAGCATCGGTGAGTACCAGTAGTTGAGACAAGTACACTGTGCCTGCAGTATCCACGCCGTAGTCGGACGAGCTAAAATAATGTACCGTCGGCGCCCGTGCACCACCACTATAAGACCGTCTCACACTGTGTACAGATCTGACACACACACACACACACACACACACGACACACACACACACACGACACACGTCATATCTGCGTATCCAAATCGAAATGTGTGTTTGTGTTGAATGTTGGTGAATTCATGTGTGTCCGCTGGTGATTGTAATAGAAAGTGTACGCTAGCTCCGTGTGTTTGTATGTGTGTGATTTGTATGTGTTTCTAGTAATTTCTTATGTTTGCATTACCACAACTGTTTATATTTTATGTATAGTTAAGTCTGTCAAAGAGTGTTTCACTCGACAGACTGAACCTCTCAAAATTGTTTAATCTCAATGTTGTTATGTACATGTATATGTTGGCAATAAACCAACTTAACTGAATTGAACACACACAATCATACAAACAGCGAGAAAGAGATTAAACAAATTGAACATTACTACAAGAGAAGAAAGAGAAAGGGAACATATTATAAACATATAGCGATTTTTGAGCGGCAAAGAACAAGTTCAAAATCCAAATATCATTCAAATAGCAACATCCAAAAAAGTTCATTAACAAGCAGCTTATGAGGAGAAAATCAAAGAGTGTAATAGAACACCAGAACAAATAGCAATCAGAAACGAATTCATATATTCAAGGAACATTACGACAAATGAAAGACAGGACATATCTGAGTTTAACTAATTAACCTGTGAGGAACAACTAGGTGAGAACAGACACACACATTGACATGTGTATTTAACAACACATTTCAGAGCCGATCTCAGACAATTGGAGTGAATTTGGTGGCCCCTGATGAAATGGAAAAATAAAAACCGAATACCAAAATACACCAACACTGTTTGTGATTTTATGGAAGCAAAGTCGCGAAAAAAATCCGAATAATCCAGGAGCACAACGATGTCAATGGGAAAGACATAATAATTATCACAATATATATAATTATTATCATGGGTACAGCAGCGCGAGGAGTCCACTAATCGAAGATCCCAGGCGGTCGCCTAGCTTGCCTATGCTTAGAACCGACCCTCTACAGTTTATTGCAAAGTTAGGAGTAGTGGTCGCATTGCCTGTCTTGAACTTGTATTGTTAAGCTACTAATCGTTATTGCAACGTGCCTATTGTCTTCACTGAAGTTGCACTATCTCACGGCATTGCTTTGTGTTGCAGCGCACGTTTATAGCACGTGTTTGTTTGCATGTGCTTGAGTGTATTAACAGACGGTGAATTTGCAACATTGCAGAATTGAATGGGAGAAGGAGATTGTTAGCTGAGCAATAGACGTTGTACGTTCTACTTGAGGCTTTGCACTTAACGGTTTATACATTGCGGTTTTGCACTTAACAGTCATAAGTCGGATACTGGGTGCATATATATCTGGAGGAAGAGGGCGGGAGAGGCAGACAGAGTGTGAGAGTACCTGGTGTGCGTCTCGAACGAGTGCAGAGCGCGTTGTACACTGGCCAGGTTCAGCTGAGAGCGGGACGCCATGTCGTGACCGGGCCTGCGCAGTGCAGACAATGAGAACACGGAGCCGGCAGGCGATCTACATACAGCCTCGACGGTGCTCTTCAACCGGTCCTTATGCTGGTTCAGCTGCAGTCCAACCTGCACGCAGTCATAGTGCTAGCATTACAATCAACTGGCTTCTTTCGCAAACAGTGGCGGCGCCAGGAATTTCTACGGTGGGGGCTAAGGAAAAAATGTGGGGAAATATGGGAAGCCACACGCGAAATGTTCATGGTCAGGTTTTTTTTTTTGGGGGGGGGGGCTTAGGGGGGAAGGCTTGGCACATTTTAACGGGGCTTCAGCCTGTTCAAGCCACCTCCTGGCGCCGCCACTGTTTTCAAAGATACTGCGATATATTTCAATGAGTTTGTCTTGAATTTAATGAAGTATTATTGATAACTGATTTGCGTTTGTAGATGTATTACCAGATTCAATGTATACAAATACATGAAAACTCATTACATATTCATATTTATACATATTAATCGTTGGCAATTTTATTTAATATCTTAATATCATGTGGAGTTTTTGTGTTTACATAAATGCGTGTCAATGTCCAGTTGGAAAAATATCTACAATATAACTTCCCAAAGGAATCGAACCCCCGATCTCTCGTGCACAAATCGTGCGCCTTAGCCACTCGGCTACCATGCGTACTATTATCAATATTATTAAATACAGGCAAATCCAGTAGCATGGGGGAAGAGTGCAAGTGCACTATCACAACCCTGCGGTGACCCCATGTTCACTGGAAGCGCCCATAAGATGTAGAGAGAGAGAGAGAGAGTTGGAAAAGTAAATAATAAATGGCACATGCTATGAACGCACATTCGCGTGACCGATCGCGTCCACGGGCAGGACAACACTGTCGGACAACAGCTCGCCATCGTCTGTCACGTGGTAGACAAACACGCGAAACAGTGGCGCCATCTCGGCACCGACCGGCACACTAATAGTTCGCAACGACGCCGCGCCCGTCGCCTCGTCGGCAAACAACAACAGTCCCTTGGAGACCACCTGACAGTCAACACACACACGCGCACGCGCACACACATAATTGTATAGTTTGGGATCATTCAGGCAAGAGGACATGGAAGAAACTGAAAAGGACTAGATGTTTGAGAGATGTTAAGAAGTATAGTTTCCCATATACAGGTGTGTTGATGTGTGGAATCAGTAAGGGGAGGATATTGTAGGAGCTAATAGCGTAGGAGTATTTAAAGAAAGACTGGATATTGTGAAATACTGTGAATTTCAGGGAAGATAGGTTACTAGAGGGTTGGTTGGAGACAGGACAGCACGAGCACAGCTCATCTCCTGTGCTAAACAAATAGCTGAGTAGAAATAGGTGAGTACACAATACACAATACACACACACACATCCCAGTTGTACACGTCCGCACTCACCAGATAGTTGAAGCTGTTCATATGGAAGTTGGCACGAACGTGCAGTACAACATACTCGCCCAGCTTGGCTGTCTGTGTGGAAGTGCGTACCGACACGAAGCGAGCGCGTGAGGAGTGATATGAGATCATAGTCAGACTGGCCGATGCCTGTCATATCAACACACACACACACACACACACACACACACACACACACACACACACACACACACACACACAACACATACACACAAACAAACATGCAGACACACATAATGTAAGGACCGTAGCCAATTTCAGGTGTTATTTCCGAACCGTACGGTGAATGTTGAGCGAACCACTATTCAGTGAATGATACGAGATCATTCAGTGAATTATACCAAATGTCAGTCAGGAGGAATGCATGATTTCTGTAGAGCTAAACACAGTCAATACATATTCCGTCTTTTGGCGTCATTGAATACCTTACACCCACTTCCAAATCCTCATACATATCTGGGTAACTCAAATCATCCAACAAATCCTCACTCTTGGGAATCCTAATCCAGATCAGGACCACCCTGGTCCACCCTCACACCCACCCACACCCACCCTGGACCTCACACCCACACCCACCCTTCACCCACACCCACCCTGGACCACCCTCACACCCTGGTCTCCCAATGCTGCCAGTCCCATGCAGCACTCATGCAGAGCGCACGCACCGTCTCGCCCGTGTGGTCGCGATATCGAGCCGTTAACACCAGTCGTCGAGGCTCGCTGGCGGTCAGACTGTCTTCAGCGCGCCGCCCGCCACCGCCGGCTGTCGACGGAGCCTGAACTGTGAAGCGATAGAGGCCGGTGCGGCGGTACTCGGCAAATACCCGGTCCAGCACTAACTGGTGCACAGTGACGTTGGCGGCGTCAGCGTCTCCGTCACTAATTACGTTGTCAGCGGGTGACACAGTAAACACAAACACACACACACACACACATCATATTACATTACATTAGGTAGATATTTACATATCGCCCTACACCTAGAAGGTCTCTAGGGCGCTGCGCGCACACACACACACACACACACACACACATACACAGACAGACACACCCACGCACAAATAAAGACACATAAACACACGCACACACAAACACACACAAGCAATTCAAGCAATCAAGCCTGTACCAATTCATTTTAATCCACATTTTCATAAATATTACGTGAATATCCAATAAATATTCCTAATAATCATAGCCTGATGTACAAAAATTAAGGAAATATGATCATTTCTGAGTGATCTGATGATATCTCAGTAGATCCGGGCCATTAAGCCTATATTTTAATCCAAAATTATACTCAATATTTTCCATGGAGGATTAATGGCCAGAGCTATTTCAGGGTAAAAAATTATGTTTACCAAAGTTGTATTCATCCAAAAGAACAAGCTTTATTATAGTATGAATGATATCAATGTTAACAAAGTACAACTATATGAAATAGTTTGATGAAATACGTAAATTAAAACGTAAATGATAGGGAACGACAGATTATCAACATATTGCATATGTGGAACAGTGTATTTGAAAAATACCACCGGAAAAAAGTTCAAATTTGGGGTGGGTTTATTGGAGGACGGTACTACTAAAAGCCTAGTATTTCAGGCCTGAAAAGCGACATGGACTTAATGATCGGAACATAAACGAACAAATGTCAGCTAGCCGACCTGAGCTGACCGCTGTCCCAGACCCCGGGACCGCGTGCCGTCGAGTGGGTCCAGTAGCGTGGGCCGGTGTCTGGCGACTGTGTATGTTGAGCCGGTACTGTTAGTAGCGCCTGGTTGGTGTCTCGACCGAGCGACACGCCGCCACCGCTAGAAGCTGATGTGATGTGCAGTGAGGAAGCGCGCAGTCGCTGTTCGCTCAAAGGCTCACCGTTGTAATAGGACACTGATACCTGCTCACAAACACACACACACACACACAGACACACACACACACACACACACACACACAGACAGATATAAATGCCTTCATACCCAAATATGCATACACACACAAATACATACGCGACACATACACACCGATAGACACACATACAAATACATACACACACACACACACACACACACACATACACTCACACATAGACATAACACATGCATACAAATATGCAATGTGTGTTTATATGTGATAATACAAAACACACACATAAAAAATAGACACACACACACACACACATAAATATACAAACACACGTAGACACAACACATGCATACAAATAGACACACACACACACATAAATATACAACCACACACACACACACACACACGTGGAAACACTGCACAAGGAGACGCAAACAAATGAGGAATAGAGAGAATCTTGGAGAAAAACAGTACATATAATTGTTAGGACATGGAAACTTGTTGTGAAGCAAGATTAGACAATTAATCAATTATTGAAACCAATTTTTCCTCCTCTCAGGTCGTGTGTCTACCCTACGCATGAAATGATCCAATTAAATGCTAGTTTAGCACAGGTTAAAAACTCGAAGATTATCAGTTAAAACATCATTCGGTAAGTACAAATGATGGGCAAAATGAGCGCGCGCAAGAGAACAGAACACGTTGTCGGCTCACCACGGCAGTCAGAGGCATTCCCGGCTTGTAGACGACTGGCTGTGCGCCGATAAATTGCACGTGGACGCTCGAGTTGACCAGTCGCGACACACAGAAGCCGTGCTGAGTGACGGCCTCGAAGAACTCGGTGAGTTGAGCCTGCACGCGCACCTCACCGCCGTCCAGCGACCGAGCTCCGCTGGCCGTCAGACGAGACATTGGCAAGCGAAACTTGTACACGCCGTGCATCTGGGAGACGAAACAATGTAAAATGCCGAAGTCCAACTCCACAACGTACACAGAAACATGTATTGAAAGACAGGCGCGCGTGGGACGGCGATGTCCCACGCGCGCCTACAAGACCACACCACTCGTAGACACGCCTCAGGAACGACTCCCCATTTCCCCTAATTACAGTCACCAACAAAGTTCAGCACACATCCACACCAGCACACGCACACACATACACTCACATGCATACACATACACACACGTGCACACCATCTGCCTGTACAACCAGTGCTGCGCATACAGACACGCACACATTCACAAACAAACATCTACCGCTCGCGCAAGGACCACAGCCACACAAACACACGCACACTTTCACTCGCCCTAACATACAGACTTGCATACGGAAACATCATAGCCCAAACACACACACACACACACACACTAATAGCTCAGCAATATACCACAAACAATTACCGTGTTTATTCGGCTATAACGCGCACTCGTCGATTTTCCATTAGAAATCGGTGTAAAATTGTGTTGGTCCATTATCAGTTTAGACCAAGCATTGTAAGTGACAGACATTATTGAACACATGAGGTCATGATTGAAAGCATTTATTGTTTGAGTTTTGCATCGCGCTCAATGCAAGATGAAGGCCACAGCGTGTCATTTCAGCGACTCAGTCAAAACGGTGAAGAATAGATAAATATTTATATTGGATATGACCAGATCTCGTTTATAACGCGCACAACCAAACTTTTTAGCTCCTGTTCAGGTAGAAAATGCTGTGCATTATACTCGAATAAATAAGGTACTATTATTATTAGTTATTATTATGCATTTGAAAACAGCAATGGAGAAGGCGTTGTTCGCGTGTAATTTTGCGGAGCAAAGCCTCACGTCCCCGGGATAAACCTCAAAGAAACGAGCCCGAAAATTGCACCCAGCCAGGGAATCGAACCCTCGACCACAGAACATGTGCCTTAGCCACTCGGCTACGAGGCGGACCACAAATATGATTAATGAAATGACCACTAGAATGACGACTGGAATAATCCAGATTGATCCGGTTTTTGTGGATGAATAGAAGTCTATCGGTGTGTTGCAAGATTATATATCAACACTTTTATTTAGCCTTTTGATTTGATAATTTCATGATTTTAATTCACCGTTTATTTCTTTTGCTTCTTTCTTCATTAGCTTTGACTAAAATAATTAATTTTAAAGCTCTCTTTCTCTATATCTTTTTGGGTGCTTCCAGTACATGGGGCCACCGCAGGGTTAAATGTTAAATGCCTAACTGGCAGCCGCTACACGGGAACAAGCCGAAGCTTATGAACACACACAGGTGTGTCCCGTGCAGCTCGCTGTCACCGCAGAACCGACCCTCTCCACGCTATGACACCACAAGGACGGAAGATGTATTAGAGAGGGCCACCTCCCCAGAATGCATGGCACAACTCATGACTGATATCTGGTACCATCATTTACTGCTGGGTGGACAGGGACTGTTGGATTATAGAATTCGCCCAATGAAATTCTGCTCCGCCGGGTTTCGAAGCACAGACCTCCCGCTTGTGGTAATAGTGCTTGCACTCTTCTCAAGCTACTGTATTTACCTGTAATTAATAACAGCAATAATAATAAGTAAGGTGTGCCGCCACTGACCCAGGTGACAAACGACAGCTGAGAGACGGAGAAGGAACGATTCAGCGCCACATCGTCGCGATGACGGTACAGCACGCGCACAGTCAAGTTTCCAGAAACAGGCTTCTTCAGTCGCGAGAACCGAGCGCTCACTGTGCCCTCAATAAACTCATCGCTAGTCAGGATATAGGGTGACATGTCCACATCCACCTGGTACACCCAAACAGTACATAATGTTAGGTCAGTGCTTCTTAACCTGGCTTCCATCGAACCACAGGGGTTCGGCGGTTTGGTTCGTAATGTTAAGCTCTGCTTGGTCATCATTGGCTGCAGTTAATCACGCCACATCGCTTGGTCTTGATATCTGTGCTGCAAGCAACTCGGTCCACTCAGTAGTAGCCTACTTGTGTCACTGTCTGGATCGTAGGTGATTTGTTATTTTGATTATAATACTTCAAACACGAAATTTTCGATGAATGAATTAACAAAACTTGTTGAGTTCAGTACCTCCAATAAGATTAGGAGCCACAGGATTAGGTAGATATTGATACAACACCTTACACTTAGAGCAGCGATTATTGACCAGGGGTACACACACACACAGTCACACACACACACACACACACACACACACAGAGAGAGAGATAGAGAGAGAGAGAGAGCACAGCGTCACCTCAAAGGAGGTTCAGACACAATGCCTAAAATTATCCCATACTCTCTACATGAGTGACGTCATGAGTGACGTTTAGTGACGTCCCTATGGCAATTTATGCTTGGCTGGTGAGGTAAGGTTGGGCTGGATTGGGTTACAGAGTTTGACGGTCGGATATTAGTCTAGACCTCACCTCAAAGCGAGGAACATAGTGCAGTTCCACCGGGAACGTCTTGCTGTGAGTTTGACCGCGTGCCCGAGCTCGCACCGCCCAAGAGCCCAGTTTGGCTAGAAGCGGCAGACGATACGACAACGAGACAATGCCGTTGACAGGCGCACGCGACGTCCACCGACGAACGACGAATCCGTCGGGGTCCTGGTCGTCGACAACGACGAAATAGTCGACAAATAGACAAACAAATAGATGAGAAAATATACGAGCAAATAGACAAACAAATAGATGAGAAAATATACGAGCAAATAGACAAACAAATAGATGAGAAAATATACGAGCAAATAGACAAACAAATAGATGAGAAAATATACGAGCAAATAGACAAACAAATAGATGAGAAAATATACGAGCAAATAGACAAACAAATAGACAAGCAAATATATGAGCAAATAGACAAGCAACTAGACAAACAAATAGATGAGAAAATATACGAGCAAATAGACAAACAAATAGATGAGAAAATATACGAGCAAATAGACAAACAATTAGATGAGCAAATATACGAGCAAATAGACAAACAAATATATGAGCAAATAGACAAACAGACAATAATTAAACAAGCAAATAGACAAGCAAATAGACAAACGACTTAAAGACAGATATATAGCATAGGATAGACAGATAATATTGGAAAACAGACACACACACACACACACTTATACATACATAAACACATACATACACACACACACACACTTATACATACATAAACACATACACACACACACACACACACACACACACACACACACACACACACACACACACACACACACATACACAGAGATAGATAGACATTGTGTGCGGGTGGACGGTGGAAGAATCACCAGAATAAACACATCAATCGGCTCATCGTACGGTCGCAGCCGGTAATCCAGCAGAACCACACGAAAACGCACTGACAAACACACACACACACACACACACACACACACACACACACACACACACACACACACACACACACACACACACACACACATCATGCTAATATAAGCAGAGAGGGGCATGCAAGTACAAATAGAACATAATCGACGTTGAAGTACATGTTCAGATGTCGCAAGAAACAGAGAGGAAACGGAGAAAATAAATGAAAATAAACAAATGTGAATGGATAAAATAGAAAGGATGTAGAAAGACAATACACAAAGCAAACAGAAAGAAAGAGAGAGAGAGAGGAAGGAAGACAGAGCAGCAAGCATAGAACCTGATTAATGAACGGCACTACGGGAGAAGGGTTGAACAAATAGAACGACATGTCGCTCAAATAGACGCTTTACAGCAATTATGGAAGATAATGGATTAATGAATAAAGCGAGGAGAGAGAGTAGAAATCAGCAGCTGCGGCGGGTTTTCACCTGTTTGTTGGCCATTATAGACGGGTCGATTGAGTTGAGTGAGAATGGTGAGAAAGCGCGCGTGATAATGCACTCTGGTTTCGTTGGAGAACAGCGTGCCACCTGTGGTGCCGGCAAAATTGCCCTCAACACGCAGCGAATACGAGCCCGGCGTAATACTGGCTGGAACCTGCCGTACACCACACACACACACACACAAACACACATGTTACATTACACTATATTAGGTAGATAGTTAAATAGCGACATGCACCTGGGGGGTCTCTAGGGCACTACACACACGCACACACCCACCCACACACACACACACACACAACGAAAGAGACATATACATACACACACACATGGTTGAACGCACAAACACACTCACTTAAAATGATTGAGAGTTTCATGTAATTGACCACCTGAGTCAACTTTGAACACTAATGCATGATGACTGTCATCCCCCCGAGCCTCGACACAAATCTACACCAGTGCATCACACAGCACCTCTTCAAGATAGGAGATATGAGTAGCATGATACACTGAGACAATGGCGCTCGCTTCTTTACGACATATAATATAACGTCAAGCTTGCCAGATGTAACCTAACACGGTGTTCGGCAGCCGGCGACTCTTTCACGCTGTCTAGTAGCTCCCAGGAGCTTTTTGGAAAATATTTCAACATGGAAAAAGATGGGAGAAGGAAATATTTGTTTTGTTTTAATATAGTGTAGTGTGGCAGTTCTGAACTCTGTTACACACACAACCAAGTGAACCAACTATATTATACACAACTAACACCTGGGACCTGGGAAAAAAAAGCATTTAATCATGAACACTCATTATGTACTTGTAGCCAACTGAGTCATTTTGATAGTAGGCTAATATAGATATATACAACATGTGTTGCCTTCATTATAATGCTTTGAATTTTTTGCGGCTCCAGACATATTTGTTTTTCATTTTCTGGTCCAATATGGATGTTTCAACATTTTGGCACATCCAACCCCTGGTTAACCCAACCTTGTGAAATTGAAGCATTACACTCATAATCACCTGTAAGCTCACAAACTCTTTCTTGTCACACTGCAGCCGGCATTCATCTCGGCACTCCTCTACATATTCAGTGGGCGGAGCTTATACGATCAGTGTAGTGTACGTGTAAAGCGGTGGGTCCCCCTTCATTACCCTCCCCCCCCCCCCCAAGAGCGTAGATTTGTGTCGAGGCTCGGGGGGATGACAGTCATCATGCAACAATGTTCAATGTTGACTCAGTTGGAAAATTGCATGGGATCCTCAACTATTTTATGTCTTGTCAATTACAAACACACACACATACCTCAATGAACAGCTTATTCCATACACATACACACTTATCGTGTATTATTAATTTTTGCTATGCTCATTTTGATGACAATATACCCAATCAACTGAACTCAGCAGAATTCTCATGAGATATAATTGCATATTAATATCCGCGCCGTCAATTCGTCGGGGGGTAAAAATACACCCTCCATATCCCCAAGGATCTACGCCCATGACGCTGCCCGCTACCTGTAACAGCAGAGTCCTGGCGTGTAGAGGGGTGACAGAGGCCGTGGCGCTGGCCAGCTGCACGTTGTCGCGCACCAGTGCGCCACGAACGTCTACCGGGCGGCCAATGTGGCGCACGTCGACCAGCACGCGATACACGCTGCCGGGACGAACGAGGCGCGGCGCCAACACCACATACGTCCTGCCCGCGCCACAAACACAAACACACACACACGCACATATAAATAAAAATAAACTATTGTATTGTATTGTATTTCGAAACGACGTATGTAAACATATACTATAAAAGTAAAAAGCATATTTTCATGTGTCGGGGGAAGCCTTAAAGGCTTATATCCCATAAAAAAGAGAAACAAATAAAACATTTCAACACTCAAAATCAAACGGAAATCATATAGTTTCAGTCTACAGAAAAACGCACAATTAAGATGGATGGGCAAAAATATAGCTTCTCAAACACAGCGATTGCAGATTGGAACAAATAGCCAAATGAAATCGTCAACCAGACCAAAGGTTCCCAAACTGGGGTCCCCGGACCCCTGGGGGTCCCTGAGAAGGTCCTAGGGGGTCCGCTACTTCTCCCGCCAACCTTAGGGGAGAGGATAGAAGGTACCCGTTTTCTTTCACTTTGGTGACATCAAACCCCGCATTGATCAACTATGTAGGAACCATCAAGCTCATCCAGCCCACTTAACAAGATATGTTTGATAGCTTTTGTGTATAATTTTGGACTTTTTATATGAAGGTATTTCGTTTTTTGGATATCTGTAGTGACAGTTCATGCTGTAATTATCTACCTATTGTGGCTGTTTATACCAATTTTACTTTGTATTGAATTTAAAACGATTAAAAAATATTGAAAACATTTCAAATGTTTATTTTAAGACTTTCGTCGTGTAGGAATATGCAAATAGTAAATTTACTGCATTGTAATCATATAATGGGTACCTTGGTATGGTAATAGTAACTTCTGATTGGCTGGGGGTCCTTGGATGGGACTTGAATACCTGGGGGTCCTTAGCATGGTAGTTTGGGAACCTCTGAACCAGACTACAACACTAATGTTTAGAAAAATATGGTATCTGGAAGGCACGAGTCACGAGTTTTCTACTCATTTCTACTTAAAATAAAATATAAATGTTATATATTTAAGCATGTAACGTATATGGTATTATGGTTTATGTCGTATATGGTGGTATTTTCATACACATATACGTATACATGTAACGTACACACGTAACGTATATGTGTATGAAAATACCACCAACTTTTCTTTACGTTTACTTATTGCATTATGCACTCAAATGCTGAGGAATACTTGAGTAATGCAATATGAGCACACATTTCTATATGTGGACAAAATAAATCGCAGGAAAAAACTGACGGATTATCGTTGAGACGATTGCGCCGCACAGCTGTGTCGAGCATCGACGTCTGGTCGTCGGAGGACGTCGACAACGACGACGCAGATACGTCGGCCGACACCGCTGCCGGGCACGAGCTCCAGCATAGACAAGCAGCCGCCAGCACAAACAGCGACCGAGAACGAGAACGAAGACGATGTCGATGAGAGGCAGCACGACTGACTGAACGAACAGTTACTGACGCAGTCATGGTGTCAGTGTGTGATGGTGACTCAGCTGAGTCACCCTGACTGACAGAGTCACCCTGTGTGTGTGTGTGTGTGTGTGTATGTCTGTATGTGTGTGGGTGTTTATGTGCAGTTCAGCAGCGGCAGTAAAACATCACATGAGGCGAGCGGGCACAATATCTGCCGGAAAAATAGGACAGTGTGAGCGGTGCCAGCGAATTCTACCAGCTACGGTAGTGTAACTTCCAGATCAGTGATACGACAGAGTAGCACATATGTTTGGAGTATATATACAGGGTTAGTTATCGTAGGATATCAAATACAGATAAGAAAAATGTGCAAGTGTGAATAAAAATCGGGGAAGGAAGTTCAGTTCAGTTCAGTTCAGTTCAGGAAAACATCAAGCAAGCAAAAACACAAGAAAGCAGCACAGTGAATGAAATATTTAACGAAATTATATTAAGAAGCAGTGGCAAAAAGTTAGATAGAGCCAAAACGGTTAGTTGACTCCACCCATTATTGAGACAATCCGAAATTCCACCCGTTTATATTGTCCCAAGTATTGGAGGAATAATTATTTAGTCATGCATAAATAGCAGAACTCGTATTGAAAACATCACATTGAAAAAAACGCAAGTCCGCTGAACGCCTCATGGCAGCATACGTGGGCCATAAAATAGATATTTGTCTGCCGTAACTAAATGCTTCTGCAAAACATAACAATGGAAAAACCCGAATAATTATACAGAATAAATATTGCCGGGTGAAACCATTTAAACAAGCGAAAATTCAAGTTGTTGTTGTTGCTTGATAGAGCGCGTCGGCCGGTTCCGACCACTTTGCGCTGCACAGTAATTCGTCAGTCACAAACGTCAGTCATATGTCAATGATTATAAAAGGAGACGATAAAGGAAAGGTTAAAATGGTGATATGTGAAAGTGATGCTGAAAATTTATAAAACTATCATATGGTTTAAAGCTTTCACCGAGTTTCCTCACAGTTTGTCGGCTATACCTGTTCGGAAAACAAAGTCAACGAGGTGTTTGAGAAGAGAGGGGTTGTTTGTTCCCAATAAACTCTCCTTCGAAAATTCAAACAATTGAGCGTATCGCACAAGCAAGTTTCGTATCATGAACAGGTGTCATATCGAAGCTGCCAGACGTCACGCTAGGCGTATCCACATTATACACGAAAAATATGATAATAATCCTATTAATAAATAATCATTTCATTACCAAATAAAAATAATGAATACATTATTATTTAGATAAATATTTGATAATTAATCTAAACAAAAATTAATATTAAATTGCCCAGAACTAAAAGTTACTATACTAAATTTGTCACCTAAAAGCTCAAAAGATCCAAGGGATTAAAGATTCAAGTAATTATCCATTTTAATGGATTACTTATAAATTTATTATAGATTACTTATAGATGTAGATACTTATTGCGATACTTACTTATTGTAGATACTTATTATACTTATTATTTTACTTATTGTGTAGATATATTGTGATATATTGAGATATATTGTGTAGATATATTGTGAGCAGGTGTTTATGAGTGTATTTTGTGCTTATTTCTTGATGTTATAATGTGTTATTTAAGTGAATAATGTGTTAGGTTAGGTTAGGTTAAGTTTGAGAAATAACTTTTAGTGTTACCAGTTGAACACTTTATTGAATATATATTTTTAATTGTGATATGGCGATGCCTGGCGAGACACACGAGCACGCATACACACGAGGCGAGTGAACTTGCACCGACCAGTGCTGAATCAGCTAATAGTGTTGGTCTGTCTGTGTGTGTGTCTGTATGTATGTATGTGTGTGTGTACGGGACAGGTATTGTTACACAGGAAGCAAATGCATAAGTGCTGATTCAGGAGAGACACAGTTGTGCAGATCTTGTGAGCGTCATTGAGAGTCTTGTGTGAGCGCTTATTGTGAGCGGAGTGTGCATGAGCGTTGTAAAGTGTGATGTGGTTGCGTCATGTAATGTTCACTGTGAAAAATATATAATGTGTTCTGTGTGATATACAACAGAACAAAGTGGCGCAGTCGCTAGGACAGAATATTACATTTTGTGTCATTGTGTGCACTAACTCGACGCCGTGACCCACGTCTTGTCAGATCAACGACCAAGTCAGGCAAAGAGCGACGTCTAAAAACCGCGTCGCGTAAAAGAAACTGTGATTTCAGCTGAGTCTACCGCCATGTCGGAAGAGACCAGAGAACTGATCAAACTGCTAAAAGAGCAGATGGAAGAAATGCGGCGACAACGCAGAGAAGACCAGGAAGAGAAAATGGAGCTGATACGCCAGCATAAAGAGCAAATGGACGTCATCATGCAGATGAAGACGCAATCAGCTACCAACATGAACCCTGCTCAACCAGTTTCTACTCCCGCGTTTTCACCGTTCGACCACACGTCTGAACTGTGTACGGATTATTGGGCAAGATTTTGCACATTCGTGGGAGCCAATTCCGTTCCCAAACAACGAGAAGCTCAGGTGTTCTTGACCAACCAATCAAACACCACCTACAAGCTTTTGTCCAACCTGGCAGCACAGCAGACTCCGCTTCAAAACATCAATCAACTGTCAATTGAAGACATCGTCTCTTTGATGAAAGATCAATTCGATCCCAAAAGATTCGTCGTTCGAGAAAGATTCAGATTTTGGAGTGACATGCAGCGGAAACCGGGCGAAACAGTGCAGGAACTGGCAGCGAGAATTCGTCAAGACGCTGTCACCTGCGATTTCCCTTCTATCAAGGACGCCCAGGACGACGCTCTTCGGACGCGGTTCATGTGCTCCGTGAACAACGAAGCAGTCTTGAAAAGTTTATTCAAGATCAACGACGACGAGCTCACATTCACCAAAGCAGTCAATATTGCAATAGAGACTGAAGAAGCGGCAAAAGTGGCGAAAGAAACAGTCTACAAAGCAAAACCATCTCCAGTGAACAAAATGAAGGAGCACAGTCGGGCTGCTGCAAAAGTCCACGCTGAGGAAACGCGAGTAACACAGAAAAGTAAGTGCTACCGTTGTGGAAGAGACAACCATTTAGCCAAAGACTGTCGTTTCAAAAATGCAACATGCAATTTCTGCAAAAAACTTGGACACATCGAAAAGGCTTGTATGTCTAAGACCAAGAGATCAAAGGAACAGTCTGTCAAGATTATATCGCAAGAATTGGTCAAAACAGTGGACAGTGACGACGATGCACTCCCAAAAATGGAGGTGCAGATCGAGATAAATGGTCACAGCCACGTCATGGAAATTGATACAGGCACCAATGGGAATTTCGTGACAAGAGCGTTCTGGGAGAAAATAGGCAAGCCCAAGCTGCAGAAACCCACGTGGAGATATGAGTCGGCTACAAAGCACGATATGCCGGTACTCGGAACGTTCATTGGAGCCACATTGCTACCAGGAGCAAACGTGAAGAAACACATCAAGTACATTGTCTCTACAGTGAACGGATTGAGTCTGTTGGGAAGAACAGCATCAGACAAGCTGAATATTTCGCTTGATGAAGCACTTGAACATGCGAAAAGACAAGTGAATGCTGTGTTCGACAATGTGTCACCGGACATACATCTCCAAGATGAATGTAGAAAATTGTGCGACGAGCTTCCAGACTTATGGAAAGATGAACTTCTCAACGGAAGACAGATCCGTACCAAGATCGACACTCTTCTGCCCTCACCAGCTCACGTCGTGCAGGGGAAACAGGCAGATAGTGCTACCAAGTCGCAAGCGCGAGAGATATCCAAGCTCGTGAGCGCCTACGCCGTCGGAGATCCGGTATATGCAAAATACTACGGACCGAGGCGGGATCGTGAGCCACGATGGGTGCCAGCGATCGTCACGAAACGGCTGGGCACTCGGAGCCTGAACGTTAAGGTTTTTCCACGAGGACCGACCTGGCGCCGACATGTGGAGCAGCTGCGACCCCGCTACGCCTCGAAAGAAGACGAGGTGCCGGGAGAATACCTCCAGCAACAATCACCGCCACAAAATGGCGATAAGACGGTAACCTCTCCGAAGGTGGACATGGCGACTAAAAAACACAATTCTGCTGTTCAAGATACAAAGGACAAGAGTAGTAAGCCGGACGCTGAACATCGTGGATTACGGCGATCCACTCGTGCGAGGAAGCCACCACAACGTTACGCCTGCTCAACATAACGCCCTTCGGACAACCTCAGGCTAGGTGGGGAGGTGATATGGCGATGCCTGGCGAGACACACGAGCACGCATACACACGAGGCGAGTGAACTTGCACCGACCAGTGCTGAATCAGCTAATAGTGTTGGTCTGTCTGTGTGTGTGTCTGTATGTATGTATGTGTGTGTGTACGGGACAGGTAGTGTTACACAGCAAGCAAATGCATAAGTGCTGAGTCAGGAGAGACACAGTTGTGCAGATCTTGTGAGCGTCATTGAGAGTCTTGTGTGAGCGCTTATTGTGAGCGGAGTGTGCATGAGCGTTGTAAAGTGTGATGTGGTTGCGTCATGTAATGTTCACTGTGAAATATATAATGTGTTCTGTGTAATATACAACAAATTGTATATATATTTATTGTTATCTTATAATATTTGCGCATTTCATTATATTTTTTTCCATACAAATAAAGCGCTTGTGCTTTTATGTGAAATTCCAACACAGTTTAAATTTCAAAAATTAAGGAAAAACACACATTTTTCATATATGTATCACACTCAATCAAGCGTTTTATTTGCAACACATTAGACACATGAAATCATACACAAATTTCCAGAATGAGTTTGAAAAAGGACAATTTTCGTATGACCACATTAATAACAAGATGCTAATTCTGTTCCATTAAATGACAAATTGTATGCGCCAGTGACATCTAGCGTGAAAAACTTGAAACATTGCGTTCACCCATGATTATCTCCAAGAAGCTTCTCGCCCAATCGTACGTGAACTGTGCGCGTGTGTGTATGTTCAAGTTTGTGTGTGTGTGTGTGTGTGTGTATGTAATTTGATAAAATATCAAGATATTCCATGCTTTCTCAAACAAGATTTAGTCTAATATAGCGTATGCCTCAGTGTCGTGTTGAATAATTGAACAACTTTGTCAGATAGAATGCGCTATTTTCATGAGTTGACTGATCTGTGTTGAGAATTCGAGCAGAGCACACAAATGGACGTTGTGAAAACTAGTGCTGCCAGATTGCCAGCCCACAGCGACAACGCGGTGAAATTGAAAAAAAAACGTCGCAATTTATTTGCGGTCTTTGTGTGTCTATTTCTGCTGTCAGCGCATTTGTATATTTACAGGTGAGTGTTCTTTTTATAGATAAGTCGGATATTTATGTAATTAAGCCAATTATATCTCCTCAGATGAAAATTCTTATAATAAATTTGTGCAGATATATATCATTATATTTGTGAATAACTAGTATGCTTCATGTGCATACCAGAGACAATTTTGTTTCTATATCAGCGAAATTTGGAAAAACAAAGAGCTTTGTTAATTATATTTAGTGTTTTTGTCTGGATTTCTTTGATTATTTCCTACAGACAGGCGTCTCAACCATATCTGGCAACTGTTGATATTGTGTTGTCTGCCGACGCCAATCAAACTCGGCTTGAGCTGCAGCTTCTGCAACTTCTCACTGCAGAAGACGCCGGCTGCAAAGTTTGTACGCAAACACTTCTGGTGGGCACTCGTTGCTACTGTCATCTTGAACAAGACGCGGTGCATGCGTGGAAGGACGGAAGCAAGCTTGTGTGTCTCGATCTTCTGACGTCCGGAGAAGAAGTTCTCGACCTGTCCGGGCATGGAGCTGGACAGAGCTTGTCCGAACAGTCGTCCTGTCGAGTGTTGTCCTTCGGCGTTGACAACGACTTCAGTTTTGATCTGGGCATGCAAGATCTGGGTTGCACAGTGCACGCCTTCGATCCGACCATGAATCGTGCTGATTTCCACCGCTCACCGCGTGTTTCCTTCCACAGAGCCGGTCTGGCAACACACACAACTGCCGACTTCAGCAAATCAATTGACAGATACGGTAATTATTCTGACGTAGCCGTCGAAAAGTCCGACGCATCCGTCAAAATATCCGACGCATCCGTCGAAACTCCCACTCTACCGCTGGTGACCCTAGAGACGGCGGCTGCACTTGCTGGCTGGCACAGCGGAGTCATAGACTACGTCAAGCTCGATATCGAATCGAGCGAGTGGTCCGTTCTGTGGCAACAGACTGAATTCTTCTCACATGCCCAGAAATCGCCGTCTGCTCCGTTGACAACGCTCAGGCGCGTCCGTCAACTGCAAATCGAGCTGCACTTGATGCAGTGGCGGCCGGCACTAGAGGTGCCCTACTCCAAGTGGTTCGAGCACAAGAGCGTGGCTCGCTTTGTGCTCGCGCTCACACGACTCAGACACCTCGGATTTCGTCTGGTCCGCGCTAGACCGTATTATTACTGCAAAAAACTGCCCGGGGGTGGATGTCTTGGCTATCTTTACGATACTCACTGGGTGAACTTCAATCTGGTGTGACTGGCTAGCACCATGGGCGTAAGTCCTGGGGGTATGGGGTAATATACCCCCGACAAATTGGCTGGGGGTACGAATATGCCATTATACCCCCAGATATTTCTGCTCAGTTCAATCCATTGGGTATATTGTTATCAAAAACAACATAGCATAAAGTAACAATACACGAAAAATGTATACAATTATAAATATGTGAAAAATTATACTTTACGCAATATACTTTTCATTGAGGTATGTGAGTTGAAATTGAATCGGCCGAAAATAGTTGAGGGTCTCATGTAATTGACCAACTGAGCCAACTTTGAACATTAATGCATGATGGCTGTCATCCCCCCGAGCCTCGACACAAATCTACGCCCCTGCCTAACATTGATATGTACTGCTGTGAAATCAAACTCAAATGAACTATACAGACACCTCTAATAGAACGACACTTTGATTAATTCTTCTCTTTTGGCAATAGCTATGACTGACCGGTTTTTACTAGTAAATTTGTGATTACTTAGCGGTAATTACTACGCATTTGTGTCTTTTGTCAAATTAATGTGCATATGTTACCTGGTTGTTTTTTCATTCATACCATTTTTCGTATCTCCCTAGAATTCTGACCAGTTAGTAGAAAAATAGAGCAGCATCTCTAATTGAACGGCACTACGGCGGGAAGTTTTGAAAAATAGAACGGTATGCCGCTCAAATACAGGTGTTAAGGTATGTATGCTTTATATATGATCAACAAAATATATTATTACTCACTGAATTTATGTAATATACCGTCCGTTTGAACGTATGCATATGTGTGTATGTACGTGTGTATGTATATGTGTATGCATGACTGTGTGTGTGAGTCTGTGTGTGGGTGTCGGTGTGTACTTGTATATCCACACACTTCGAGGATGGTCTCCTATTGCGAGGGACGAAAGCAAAAAGCACAAGCCCTAAGGCCATTCCAAAGGGTCAACGCCCTGCCATAATGCTCCTTAACACACACACACACACACACATACACACGCGCATACATACACACGCGCATACATAAACACACACACACACTCAGAGGTATACGCTGCTCTATTTGGGATGAAACAGAGGATAACACTGTCTTGGCGGTTCTTGTAGTCTGTTTTATATCGTCTACTTCTGTTTAAGAACACTGAAAGAGTAAAGACAGTGCTGCTATCGTGTGGAGATGAGCATTGCTTGATGTCAGATTCAGATGTCGTGGTCAGCGGTGCTCTTGTTGTTAGTTGTTCAGCTGACAAATGCCAGGCGAGTAAAATATTGCCTATTTCTCATTACCGTATGTCACAGCCATTAAACCCACCTGGCCATTAAGCCCATGATACTTTTCAGGCTAGAAATACTAGGTTTTTAGTAGTACGCTCCAATAAGCTCACAGTGGTATTTTTCAAATGTTTTGTTTGTTCTACATATACAATATGTTAAAATAATTCGTATTTTCTTATTATTTACGTATTAATTTACTTTTTCATCAAACAATTGCATATACTTGGATTTTATTAACCTTGATATAAATCATATTCTTTATTCGTTAAATATATTTAAGCATATTTAAATTATAATAAAGCTTGTTATCTTTGGATAAATAAAACTTTGGCAGACTGAATTTTTTCACCTTCTGGTAATAATACCCACCATGGAAAGTATGAAGTAGAATTTTGTATTATAAAATGAGCTTAATGACCAGTATCTACGGTACCTTGCTACGGAGACTTCAATAATTCACAGGAACATAACACCAGCTGTATCGTGCAATATATCAGTGGCTGGTGTTACGTTGCTGTGAATGAATGAAGTCTCCAATGTGAGTTACCGTAGATACTGGCCATATTTCAATCCAAAATTATACTCCATTTTCCATGGTGGTTTATTGGCCACAGGGTCACAAAATGATAGGGAATATCTGCATAACACTGAAACAGAATGTATTTTATTACACCACCTTGTTATATCTTCGAAAAAATCGATATAACAGATACTGTAAACTCAATACTTCAAAAGTCTTGTCTCAATCATGTCTTATTTTAGTGAACAGATATAACACAACAGTTGTATGACCCAATATACCACAAATATACCTCAGCATTTGCTTTTGGTTTTAATAATAATAATATTAATAATAATATTTACATATATTTATTATTATAATAAATTAGAATATTAACAGTTTTTGAAGTCACAAAACATACAATATTCAAAACATTTATTTATATTTTCTTTTAATATGTTATAAAAATGCAAATATTAACGTTATTTCAACAAAAAATATGTATACACGTATCATAATATGCGGAAATACGAATTAATTTTCCAGTGGCTGTGTTTTTTACACTCCATAATTTTATTTTTCGCTAGGCAAGCCATCCAATCTGTCCTGGCCAATCATTCTTCGAGCGTGCTTGATGACGTCACTCAATTCTTGCGTATGACGTCATCAGTTGAGGAGCAGCTCAGCTGGCGGCGTTTTTGTCGTAGGCGCGTCACTTTGGGCGGCGTGTGTCGGTGTGCCTTCTACGACGCCACTGACACCACACAAGACAATGTGCAATGGGATCGGTATGTGAGCGGACGAAGACGCGTGTGTCTGGACAAATTCCGCCCGCCATTCGGTTGTCGTACAATGTCACTGACGCATATGCCCGACAGCCAAGCTTGGGCAGCTTTCAACAGCTCCATACATCAGCTGGGCTGTCAGCTGCCCGTAGAACAGCCGCGAATGCTGAGAATCGGGCAAAAAGAACCGCCGTCTATTGGAAAACTACTAGCGGAGTCTAGAAATGCCAGCCTGCAGCGACGTGTTGCTCTCCTGGATGTGATGATGTTGGGAGATTTCACCTATTTGTTGAATCAGCTGGCACGAGGGGTCAGTGAGCCTGGCAGTCGATTAAGTGTCGATCAAGTCAGCTACTCGGTTGTATTCGACCTGGCGCAGCTGACTAAGCTGTCGGCAAAGGTTCGTTCACATAGTGTGGCTGCATTGAATATCCTCAATTGACGCAAAATATGTTACACTGCAAATAACAAGTGTAATATACATGATTAGTAAGAAAATTAACTGAATTTCGCTTTGCAACTTTCATTCAATTATCTACAAAATGTTCCTGTTGGTTCGAGTTTAGTTATAAGTCTTAGGTAAAATATTGGATGCATGAATGTGTTCGCCATTTATAGCATTCCCTTTGTTAGTAATTAGAAAATAAACTACTTGTTAATATTACTTGCGATTTTATTATAATTTATAACTACTACTGCTTGAATAATTATTAATATAGTAAGCACTTAATTTTTCATAAATATACAAATAATATATTGTGAATGTATTATGAGCTAACCAATATTTATCACAAATATTACATTTTTCTTGTATTTTCCTATGCTTAAATTCTACACAATGCAAGGTTTTCTGGTATAATTGTAATCGTAATATCCAATTTTATATATTTAGAGTAGTAGCTCAACGTGCAAACAAACAAATATATAAGAGAATAAACACAATTTATAAATGACGTCAAAATATTCTATCGTGCATGCACAGGCTGGAGTGACATCATCATTTTCGTCGGCTCAGCTGAAGCGACATTTAGCTGCTGCTCGTCGGCTGAACAAAGCTGGTTTTCAGCTGGTGTCGGTGATTACTCACGACAGCTGCGTGGCTCAGCTGCTGCAGCAGCATGCTGTGTGTCTGCCGATAGTTGTTGATGTCACGTGGATGCGCACTGTGTGAATGGGTAGTCTTTTTCACCGTTTCTTCATAAGTGATAGATTAGAATAGAAAAGAATCTGGTATAGGTCATTTGGCTTGTGATTTGAGCGCCATATTTAATTAAAATTGTCCCACAAAAACAAATTTACCATTTTGAAAACCGGTTGCGTGTTCGAGTGAGAAAGTTAGTGCTCTCCAAATCCCACACTGTTGAGTCTTGGCTATAAATGTTTTCCACAAATTATTCCAACGATCGAGATCGATAAGCTCACTCATTCACAATCCACTTATTGGCCCCAGCGCGTGACCTCAGGGTGGATTTAGGGAGACAAAGAGGGCACCTGCCCAGGGGACTCAACATTTTAGGGGGCCTAAAAAAGACCCAAAAATGGTCATTTTGCAGATGTGATTAAGATGACCAAAATTCATTACTGGTAGGACCGGCAATGATGATTTATCGGTGGAGATTACAGCACACCCTGGTGAGGCTTGCTTCGCTCGCCACCCGTCTCAAGCAGGGTAGGCCTCCACACACAGATTGTCCAGGGACCTCCACATGCCCAAATCCGGACCTGCGTGCTCTTATCACAGTCTTCACACACACACACACGTCTTTTTTTTCCAGGGCTGCCAAACGGGCTTTTCCAGTTATCCACTAGAAGTTTATTCGTAATTTGTGGGATTATATTTCGGTAATAGATCAATTACATTTGTATTGTCTTTTCTGGTCTCATGCCAAGTTATGTTATCTCAATATTCCTCGGTGCATTTTATTGTCATATTATATTAGCTCCAAGATTGATCTACTCACTGTTATAATGAGATTTTATTAATATTAATAGTATTAATATTAATATTGTTAATATTAATTTTTAATCTCACTATTTATCTTTTTCAAGTTCTATTAGCTTTTTTGGATTTACGACTTGTTTTTTATTATTTCAGCTGCGTTCAATTATGTATGATGATAAATTTTTTGCTAGCCCAATTTTTCATATTTATTTATTGTTAATTTTTGCTATTTATTGAGGAATGTGGGCGCAGTGTGACATTTTGGAGTGTTCTCGGATGAATTGTTCATTTTTGTCTATTATTTTGTTTTCGAACTCTCCTCTCTGGAATTCTTTACTTTTTGATCTCTCTTTTTCTCTACATTTTTTTGGATGCTTTCTGTACATGGGGCCACCACAGGGTGGTATTATTGCTTGCACTCTTCCTATGCTACTGGATTTTGTATTCTTCAATCCTTTCTTCGTTTTCTTCTGAATTCATCTGCATTCGTGCTGTTTCGAAATGCTCTGCTATTTCTATCTGCCTGCTCATTGTCAAATAAAAAAATTTAATCACTTTATTTAATTACATCAGCTGGTGTTTTTACTCATAATTTTCGCCTCAAAATATTCAAGATACAATAGAAAATATTCCCAGAATAGTTTCTATCAATTCTTTTTTATCTGAGCAGCTGATAATCTTTTATACCGTTAAAAATTAAATTTCGAATATTTCTTTCAAGCGGCGAGTTAATTCACAATACATTCCCCATAACTTGTACAGCGTATTCTATACAAGCAGTTGAAGAAGAACGTGTTGTTACAAACTTGACTCACATTCATTAACGTTTGTTTGCGTTTTTTCCTATATATAGAATATCTGTCTCTCCTTTGTTGTCTTCTTGAACTTTATACACCTGTGTTAATATTTGTGCGCTATAACAAATACATGTTGTTGTTGTTGTTGTTGTTGTTGTTGTTGATGCGGCGCGTGTTGTTAGGCAGTGCTGGGCAACGATATGCTTGCGTATGACACATATCAGTTACCCTGCACTAACATAACACCAAGTACCAGTACTCACAAGCAAACAACACTTTCCATGTCTTTCCATAGTATTAGTCAATAGCGTGCTGAAAAGTTGATTGATTGAATTTTAACAACAGTGTTATGAGGCGGCACAAGAGCTGCTGAAAACGTTGAATTAAGCTTATGTTTGAGTCAAATTCCTGAATATACTGTTTCATATTTGCTGTTTTTCAATCTGGAATAACTGAATGAAGAAAAATTCGATTGAAAATAAATATTTTCTCCGATTAGGTGACTGGAATCATACACTATTATAAAAGGTTCGTATTTTCAGCTATATCGATATATGAAAGTGCTAATTATCTATTACAGTCGTGCTGAAACGCACAGTCTCTTGCGGCTGTGATCCACAAGCATACATGATGGGCGGGCGACAATAAAAAATGTACCGCCCCTGGCGACAAATATCCTAGCTATGCCCCTGGATCATGGATGCATTTGCACATGTTTGAGTGTAAATGTACATTTGAATTGTGTAAATACATTAAGGAAAGGCGAATTTTTCGTTCACTCGCGTCTGGCAGATGGAGTGATATATGTAACTTTTCTCTATATCACTTCCAATCTCCAGAGAGCGCGCGAACAAAAGTTGAATAATTAATTTCTTGCAGAAACAGTGCTTGTTCGCTGTAATTAATCTTTTGCCTTGATAATTTCATTTTCTTCATTGTTTATTACTTTAGATTATTTCTTCACATTAGCTTTCATCTTCGTGACTAAAACCTTTACTTTTCAAACTCTCTTAATCTTTTGGGTGCTTCCAGTACACATGGGGCCACCGCAGGGTGTTAATAGTGCTTGCACTCTTCCCATGCTACTGTGTTTGCCTGTATTTAATAATAATAATATGATTTTATAAGACTTGACAATAATTATCAACATACATGCAACTCAAAATTGTCTGTAAATAAATATATGGCGTGCGTAATGTTTCTATAATTTAAATATATAAATTAAAATGCTATAAATTATCATATATTTTTTTTCCAAATAAATTTTGTGTTGGTATTAATTTTATTTATTAACCTTCTAGAAGCCATGTTACTCATATGTAACATTTATTTCATAAGTTGTTTCAAGAGTATAACATACTATAGAATAATAAAACTAAAAAAATTACCACCAAAGCCAAGAGTAACACGAGTGTAACATGAGAATCACATCTATTGAGCAAATACGCCACTACATCTTGCTGAGGGATGCAGGGAAACAGCTGATGCACAGGATACAGGATATCACCTTGACTTCTGGAGGCTTAATATTTTACTATCTCAATGAATATACAACGATGTTTCTGTGGTGATCACCAGAAATAGCGAGCGACCAGAACTTACCTGAAGTTGAATTCACACGACAAAATCTGCTGTTGTGCGATAATATAGAATAAATGAGCACAGCAGGAAGGCTAACTCAATACTGCCTCAATACTGTCGGTATCATTCCTTTTTATATTGACCTGGTGAAATTCAAATATCAACGAATTCAGCGCCAAAATCGACAGACAACAATTCACAACGCATCTGGATAATTTCACACGACATTTAGCTTGAGATAGCACCCCTTTTTTTGTTTACGCCACGACATCATGGTAACACACACACACACACTCACACTTACTCACACACACACACACACACACACAAACACACACACACACACACACACATAAACTAAAGACGAAGGGACACAGACATGTTTAATATTTCCAGATATTTGTGACCATACGTATGTGAGTGCGTGTGGTTCTAAGCTAATGTTTTTGTATGTGCGTGTATATGCGTGTGTATGCGTGTGTATGTGTGTATGTATGTGTGTGTGTGTGTATTTTGGTTAGGGTATTGTCAACACAAGTCACATAGTGTTTTCACAGATTTTTGACGCACAGGAAAAGTGCAGATGTACTTATAAGACTTTCAGCGTACCATCATATCTTTGACTTTTAGGTTTCTGCTCACTAATCAATTGTCGATTCTTCTAAGCACAGACACATATGCATAAACACTCACGTACATACACACAAACATGCATAAACATGCGCATGCATACACAAACATACACTTGACCAATTCAAATTTTACCGTTTATTTTTATAGTATACCTCAATCTGTGACAAGGTGTATATATTTATTGTCGACATAAATTTAACGACAATTCCAAAGAACTTGCTAGAGCAGTTGCAGCGCTTACTGAAGTACTTCCTAGTCGTTCTCAAATACAGAGCTCATGATATTATGTGCCTTTCTTGGATTTTGGATTTCAATGTTACAACGAAATTGATACTAAAAAGTAGGTTCATGAAGTTTTTTGTCTATGATGTTACGCATTTTATAATGATAAAATTAATCTAAATATAATATAACTGCATGTCATGGGCAGATCCAGAGGGGGTTCAGGGGGCTTCACCCCCCCTAAAAAAATATTTCCATAAACTTCTCATAACCGAAAATTTCACAAAAAACATCTTTCTGTAGAATTTGTTGATATGAGCATTATTGCAAATATGTTGCATACTGATGCATGTACATGACCGATTGCCCTCAAAATTCAGCCCTCCCTTCCAAAAATGTAATTCAGCCCCTCCTGAAATTGCTCTCTGGTTCCGCCCCTGGGAAAACATGAAAAATGTACGGCAATTCCATTTGCTACAGGCAAACTAGCGCACATGCACAATATTTTCTTTAATTTGTCATTTTTGAAAATGTTAAATCTGCCCGGAATACAGTACATTTGACGATAAATCACGGGTGAAAAACGTGCAAACAGTGGCGGCGCCAGGATTTTTCCGATGGGGGCTGAGGGGGGGCTAAGGAAAAAGTTGTGGGGGTTTGGCGAAGCATGAAGAGCTACACTCGAACGCTGACTACATAATAATATGATAAGATACTGGGGCACACTGATTCAGTCTTCGAACTTGAGCCAATATTACAGGACTTCATTTACAGTGGTAATATATTTTAATGTTCATGATTATGATTTTTGGGGGGCTCAGAGGGGCTTGGCATGTTTTTTTGGGCTCTATTACACCCCTTGGCATCGCCACTGCGTGCAATGAAGTGTTAACAAAAACAAGTAACAGAAAACTCACTTGATTCAACACAATCAATATTACACGATAATCTCTCAATGAACCCTCGTTATTGCACTTGGCTGTTTTTTGTAACTGTTTAATATATTATCTTGGTTGTTTTTCTTCTGATATTCCTGTGCACTGTCTTGAAAATTCATCCATTTCTTGCCATTTCGTGCCATTTTTCAGCAATTATTTTAACCAATACTTCACCTTTATTTTATTAATTATTCTGGGGCTTCTTTTTACCATCGCACCATTGTGAAAATAGCGCCACAAATACATGCAGATTGGCGTAGGTTAAGTGAATTAGTATTGGCTTACATCAATTAATTACCACACACAAAATACAATAAAGCAAAACGCACACTGTGCAGGAATTATTGAGAAATTGTATTATATCGGTCGGCTTTCATACAGACGGCCTGAATTATTTTAGAATTGCTGCTTTGGCTGTCCAATCAATGATGGCGTATTTTTGACGCTGACTTTATTATTATTATTATTATTAATTACAGGCAAATCCAGTAGCATGGGAAGAGTGCAAGCACTATTACCACCCTAAGGTGGCCCCATGTACCGGAAGCGCATAAAAGATTCAGAGAGAAAGGGAGTTCGAAAAGAAAAAAGTCTAGAAAGAGAGTTGGAAAGAAAATAATAAATAAATAACAATAAATAATAAAACATCATCCGATAACAATCCATCATCCGATAACAATCCATCATCCGATATCAATCCATGACATAGAAACATATTAAATACATCACATATAACAAAATAAGCAGTAAATTTACAATAAAAATAATTGACAAGATACAAAATATACTAGAAATAGTAATGAACCAAAAATATTTAGGGACCTAACAAGACAAATATACTTGAACGTCCTGATTAAAAGTACATATATTTATCATTGACTGAAAATAAAACGAACAAATAATAAGGAAAATATAGAAATTATTATATTGCCAAATATTGTACGGGGAATTAAAATGATGATATGACAAATAAAAATGTATATAAACAGCGTAACTGTTGTTTGTCTGTTGTTGTTTTGTCGGTGTGTGCTTGTGTTTTTGTGTGTTTGTGTGTTTGTCCACTTGTTTTGAAGCAGTATGCTTGCGCACAGAGACGCTCAAAGTTCAACGCTCGCAAAATCCTGCAGAAGTTTTTCACCTTTGACCGATATTTGGTTGACGGATATTCTCACTGCACCAGGTACGAAAACAAATGCAGTTTGTACCGGTTTTTGTTTTTTTCAGTTGAACTTTTTTGTACGCGTGGAAAAAACAACACAAACTTGTCGAACAAAACAGCATTTCATGTCAGAGGCGGATTCATGGGGAATACTGCGGATCAAAGAGGAGATTCGGATCCACCATGTACATTGTTCATTAGTGATCTGTACGAATATTCATTTAAGCACATGCATGAAGGAGAAATTGTATTATATCGGCCGGCTTTTATACCGCCGGCCTGATTTATTTCAGAATTGCTGCTTTGGTTGTCCAATCAATGATGGCGTATTTTTGACGCTGACTTTATTATTATTATTATTATTATTAATTACAGACAAATCCAGTAGCATGGGAAGAGTGCAAGCACTATTACAACAACAAACAACAACAACAACATATATTTAATATAGCACACATATTTATACACAGGCGCGAAAAAGACAACCGACGGGAACATCACAGCGAGCAGGGAGTAGGCACAAATAGAAAAATGAAAACACGTTTGCAAACTTGAACATGCTAGATGGCCGTTGGCTATCAGATAACTCATCCGCCCTTGAAACAGGGTTTGTTTGATTCCTGTCGGGTGTCTAGCCACCCTCCTCACTGCAGAACAGTGGGGGAGCCGGTTTAGTCGCCGACGACTCGACCATGAATCTGGTTGTACTGGAATTACACGGTTACCAGTAGCAGGGCGAAGCCTGACCAGACAACGACGAATGCAATAGATGCAAAAACGGGACGCAGCAACGAAAACAGATAATTCACAGTGAGTAAAAAGACAAATATCAAGCAAGAACAACGAGGGTACAACATAGGACGATCAGCACAAACAACACGCATATAACCAAAGACAAATCATACATTTAGTCATCAAGAGAACGAGTGAGCAGATATTTATGAAGATCAGCAGAAAAGGATTGGAATGAAGACTTGTGGTGAAGGTAAGATGGAAGCGAGTTATAGATACGAGGAGCAGAGAAATAAAAAGATTTGGACGACCAAGAGGATTGATTAAGAACAGGAGAACAGACTAATGGCACAGGAATGCGACAAGAAGTGCGATTATTGAGAGTCAATAGGGAACGGAGATATGAAGGAGAAGAGGGAGAGTGGATAAGTTTGAAGACCAGACAACATACCTTATAGCGGATACGAGAAAGAGCAGGTAACCAACCGAGCTGTCGGATATGCACCGAAGTAGGGGTTCGCGGAGGAAGCCTCAGTACAAACCGACAAGCAAGGTTGATCACTGCTTGGAGTTGGCGGATAGATTTCAAGGGAAGATGGAAGAAGAGCGAGCTGCAATAGTCGATCTTAGAAAAGATATAGGAGTTTACCAGAAGACTAGCGGATGAGACATCAATCGACGAACGAATAGGGTAATATTGTCGGAGTAAAAAGCGGCACGAGCGGATAAGCTGAGAAAAATGAGTCGAGAAAGAAAGGTTAGGATCGGACAAGACACCCAAATTGCGCATTTGATTGGCTAGCGGAAGGTTGATAGAGTGAGGAGAAATTCGAGGAGGGTGAAAGACTAGATATTCTGTTTTGTCAGGGTTGAGAACAAGTTTACGTGAAGGAGCCCAAGAAGAAATCTGGATGAGCAGCATAGAAACCAATTTGAAGAATGAGGAGAAAGAGGGAAATAAATTTGGATGTCGTCAGCGTATACGTGAAATGAAACTGGATAGCTGCGGAGAATAGGACAAAGGGATGATACGTATAATTTGAAAAGTAAAGGACCAAGAAGTGAGCCTTGTGGAACCCCAAAGGTGAGAGGAAAGTCGCACGATAAAGCCGTATTACTGCGAAAAGCATAGGGACGATCATTTAGATATGAGGTAAGAAGAGAAAGTGCAGTAGATGTGAGGCCTAGATGAGCAAGATCGCAGCATAAGATTTCGTGGTCGACTAGATCGAAGGCAGCAGAAAAATCTAAGGAAATCAGAAGCACGGAATTTCCAAATGAAAAATTAGAGAATAGATCATTGGAGAGGCAGAGAAGAAGTGTTTCGGTAGAGTGCTGAGATACAAGACCAGATTGGCAGGGATCGAGAACAGGCAAGATGATAGGCCGTAATTGAACAAGGATGTCAGATTCTAGAAGCTTGGAGGACAGAGATAGAATAGAAATTGGACGATAGTTGCATGGAAGAGAGGGATCAAGATTGAATTTTTTGAGAATCGGCAGTATAGTGGCATGCTTGGAAGCTAAGAATGAACCGTGAAGGAAAGAAGAGTTAACCATATATGTGAAAAGTGGAGTAAGGAGTATAATAGCATCAGAGAGAGTAGAAAATTGTATGGGGTCAGTGGGACATTCAGACATCTGAAGTTTGGTAAGAAAACGTGCTGTGGTAGACGGAGCAATCGAGGAAAAAGAGGAAACAGTGCTAAGGCAAGGAGGAAATTGGAGAGGAAAAGTGCTAGTGGGTAATTTGGATTGCATGGATGCAATTTTACAAGAGGAAAATGAGGCGAATTCACTGGCAGATATTGAGCAAGATGAATTAGAAGAGCGACCAGAAATAGATTTCAGAGTCATCCATCGTGAGCGAGATGATTGGAGTTGGCGTAATTGTGAACGATAGAAATTAGATTTTGACAAAGCAACCACAGAGAAAAAAGATTTGCGGGCACTAAAGAAAGAGAGCCATGAAGAAGAAGAGCGAAAGCGCCGCCAAGAACGCTCACAGGCTCTGCATTCTGAACGCAAGCGGGATAGATCGGACGACCACCAGGGAGGAGGAGGAGATCTTGAGCGAAAGTGATGTAAGCGTAGTAGTAGTGAGTAAGCGATGTAGATTACCACCCTAAGGTGGCCCCATGTACCGGAAGCTCCCAAAAGATTCAGAGAGAAAGATAGTTCGAAAAGAAAAAAGTCTAGAAAGAGAGTTGTAAAGAAAATAATAAATAAATAACAATAAATAATAAAACATCATCCGATAACAATCCATCATCCGATATCAATCCATGACATAGAAACATATTAAATACATCACATATAACAAAATAAGCAGTAAATTTACAATGAAAATAATTGACAAGACACAAAATATACTAGAAATAGTAATGAACCAAAAATATTTAGGGACCTAGCAAAACAAATAAACTTGAAGGTCCTGATTAAAACTACATATATTTATCATTAACTGAAAATAAAACGACCAAATAATAAGGAAAATATAGAAATTATTATATTGCCAAATATTGTACGGGGAATTAAAATGATGATATGACAAATAAAAATGTATATAAGCAACGTAACTGTTGTTTGTCTGTGGTTGTTTTGAGATCTTGGTTTTCTTGAGATCCCTCTATCCTATACGCTCATATCTCGACAGACCTTCCGCAATCAAACTTATTCACTCTCATGTATTCTCTAGACTTGACTATTGTAATTCTTTGTACATCCATGCTCCTCGTCGTTCTCTTTAAAATCCTACAACGCGTTATTAATCAATCTTGTCGTTTTGTCCTTCATCCTGTTCCTTGTCGTCACACTTCTCAATTTCTTTTTCAATTCCGCTGGCTCCCTATTATTCCACGTATTCACTTTCGCCTGTGCTGTCTGATATATAAGCTTCTCCACGATCCTCATCAGCCATCCTATCTCCGCCTTCTCCTCACTCCTTGCCTCACTCCTTCCCGAATTCCTCTTCCCCTTGTATGCCCTCGTGCTGTAAATGAATCTCCTTGGTCCTCCAAATCATTCTTTTTTTCCGCCCCTCGCCTTTACAATTCCATCCCAGTTCACATTACTTCTTCTCTTTCCTACAATTATTTCCGCTCTAAGCTCTCCAAACACCTTTTTGACCTCTCTTTTAACCCAGTCTTCCACACTCTCACACCTTTTGCATCACTATAACCTGTTACTTTAGCCTGTTGTTACTCGTATTCCTTCTCTCATTTGCATGCTTACTTTATCTACGCTATGACTATATTCTCCCGAGTTGTGTTTGCTGTGTTGTGTTGTCATTATGTTTCAGTCGTGTTGTCTTGTCCGTCATGTCCGTCTGCTTTGTATGTTTTGCCCATATTTTGTCTCTATATTTATTGTCATTTATTGCATATTTGTAGTTTACTTCTTTTGCATCTGTCCTGTTATTTGTATTCCGTGTTCCCAACTGTTATAATCGTGTCGCGCCCGAGCCCTTCGGTGCGCTATAACAAATACATGTTGTTGTTGTTTTGTCGGTGTGTGCTTGTGTTTTTGTGTGTTTGTGTGTTTGTGTGTTTGTCCACTTGTTTTGAAGCAGTATGTTTGCGCACAGAGACGCTCAAAGTTCAACGCTCGCAAAATCCTGCAGAAGTTTTTCACCTTTGACCACTTGGTTGACGGATATTTTCACTGCACCAGGTACGAAAACAAATGCAGTTTGTACCGGTTTTTGTTTTTTTCAGTTGAACTTTTTTGTACGCGTGGAAAAAACAACACAAACTTGTCGAACAAAACAGCATTTCATGTCAGAGGCGGATTCATGGGAATACTGCGGATCAAAGAGGAGATTCGGATCCACCATGTACATTGTTCATTAGTGATCTGTACGAATATTCATTTAAGCACATGCATTACAACATTTTCCCCTTTGAGAAATTCTGTATCCACCATTGTTTAATATTTTTAATTTAAAGAGTGACTGTTTCAAAAAAACATTTGCTAATCTACCTGATAGGATATATGCGACCTATTTAGCTGGGCAAAGCTTTCAGAAAATTTTGTTTTGCAATCAAGCTGAAATACCAGGAAGATTAAAAAATACATTCAGTCAATTCAGAATGAAAACAAAATCAAGATGATCTATAGAATATTTTCTATCTTTTTGAAGAAAAAATTGGATAAAACAATTGATATGTCGTCGATTATTATTAGAGTTGGGAATTTTATGTTATCACTAGGGTGACCTTTTGTTGCGCTAAAAATCAAGAGAAGTTGCGCTCAAAAATTCAAAAAGTTGCGCTAAAAATTCTAAAAGTTGCGCTAAAAAGTTGCACTAATTTGATTTCGAAAACACCACTGAAAATGGTTGTGAATGTTCGAATAACGAATTGTTTGACAAATGTTTCAAGATTTTGAGTATGAACATTTTGGTATAAGTTCATGTTAACTTTAGCATTTTCAAATATTTTGTCATGAAATTTGTTTTTCTTTGAGCACGGACCCTAAAATATATGTATATTGATCGTGACGAAGTATTATTCCGTTGTTGAACTTCAATGTCATTGTTTTTTTAAATATCAATACATTTAGCGTCTAGAATCATTGTTTGGGTTAATCAAGCCACTAACGGATATCCCAAATTGATGCAAGAACCCTATGCTAGCGTTGTTGCTCTAAAGTTGGTATTCTGAATGCAATCTAGTTTGCTCCAGATTAATCAAAACCAGATACAACTGTATAAAGAGTAAGAATAACTCAAAACACAAAATATATTTGTATGCGAATACATAATCAGTCAGAAGAATTTTAATACATCCTCAAATAGGCCTCCATATTTTTATCAGAGTTTCGGTCGTCTGCAAGCAACTTGTTCAGCATGCTGAAGCACCTTTCAACTGAAACAGATGTTGCCTGACAATGCTGCAGACTCACATACAGCGCTGGTGAGATGTCACTGCGCTCGTACTTCAGAATGGCCTTCAGGTCTGTGTTTTTCTCGATCCTTTTGGTGAGATATTGTCTGAGATCAGCATCTTCACCGAATTTCAACTTGGTCAAATCACTGAACGCTGTCTTTAATGTGTAATAGAGGCTTTCGACTCTGGGAAACAATTGAGCGAGCTCAACGTAATTCCGCTTGATCGCAGCCAGGTCTTCGATGATTTTTGCATTCCCAAGTGCCTCCTTGGCTCGAGACACCAAAAGACCTCCTTCGAAGCCAGAAACAATCTCTGGCACATTCAGAAACATCTGGCAAATTTTCTGCGTAATAAAACGCCGCGTTCAACCAACTTGCCCATCTTGTGACAACAGGTTGCGGTGGACATCCTATGGCATTGAACGCGTTTTGGCGACTCCGATTTTTCGTAGTAGCAGCCTTCACTCGTGCGATGAGTGTGTCTACACTGGGAAACTTGGTTCGGAGCTTTTCAGCACAGTTGTGTAAAAGGTGTGCAACACAGGTGACATGAGAAAGGCGCGGGTAAAGCTTCTTCAGTGTGTTGCCTGCACTCACCATGTACCTGGCAGCATCTGAAATGAGCAGGACAACCTTGCTTCGTTGAACGTCGACTCTTTTGACAGCGTCATATATGTGCTCAATGGCCACTTGGCTGTTCACACTGGAGACGGGTTTACAGTGAACCAGATATGTTTTTGTAGGTTCAGAGACGTTGCCAACCAGGACACTGAAAAACTTGGTTCCGTTTACTTCTGATTCATCGGCCACGAAAAACAACTCCAGGTTCGACAGTCTGTCGATCATGTCCTGCAGTTCCTTGTCAGCCATCTCCATCACACGAGAACGACATGCTGATTCAGATGGTGGACAATGCCCCATGAACTCAAACAGCTCGCGCACCTTTTGATCGCGGAGTTTTTTCAGTGGTATATCGGCCGAGAGAAAGGCTCGTGTAACTCGATCAATAATATCATATCTGTGCTTCGGAATGAATAACTGTTCATTCTGCGATGATTTTTTGCTCATTTTCGCTTGATGCTTAGATGATCCTCTGTGCTTGTCCACTGAAGATTTCCTCTCTCCGTCTACCGAACATACACAGTATTTGCAAAACAAATCTCCTTTGGGTGTAAGCTGGAATTCCTCGGGATACCTTTGCACAATGGCTTGGCATTTAGCTTTCTTGGATGAAGCACACTTATGCATTATGAAAAATCAACAGACAGACCAACAAACTATCACCAGCGCACTAACCAACATTCAACTGTTGCCCTATCAACCAATTGTGAATTTTAGATGGACAAATGCACGTGCCTATGTTAATCAGAGCGCTGCTCTTTGTCGATGTGGACGCACACACTCACGCGCACACATAATGCCTACCAACTCACACGGGTACATCAAACGCCTTTCAAACACATGTATTTAGCTTGCATTGAAAATGCGTCAATTTTATTTGTATTCAGCAGCTTCAAGAACTAAAAACTGTATTGGAAGTGTAAAAATTGATCATAAAGTTCAAAAACTTGTTCTCAAGCCAAAAAACTTGCCCTCAAAAACGAATAAATTGCAAAAGTTGTGCTAAAAACGAAAAGTTGCAAAAGTTGCGCTAAAAACCAAAAGTTGCAAAAAGTTGCATTTATAACTCACTCAATACTTACCTCAGATAAAAAATAAACGTATTTTTGGGCTTTTCAGGATGAGTAGAGTCTATGATAAAAAGTTGCATTTGCAACAAAAGGTCACCCTAGTTATCACATATAAATATTTTCCCATAAAATGCCGTATTTAAGCAAAAAACATAAACTTTCATTTTCGCTGAGCATTTTTGTCCATATATACATGTTAATGTATAGTTATATAGATAAATGTATAGTTAAATGTAATGTAATATAATTATCTAGTTATATAGAGTCCACTTGGAATTAATCTATTCTGTTAATAATTGTAATTACACATATCACTGATTCAACATGTTATTATACACTCGAACACTGCATATAGGTACTATAACACCATCAACTTAAACAATGAAAATATAGAAACTTTCCTGATAGATTCTTACGTTCGGACATCAAGAACGTCACACGGTGTTATACCGCTATTAAATACCCTGTCGGTTATGGTTGTGGTTTAATTTGTGTGATCAAATCGCTCCAAGCTAGGTACACGTGCCATTGGCTTTTTGGGAAGGTAGGATCATACATATATGTACTTCATATTTACATTTTCGGAAATTATTCAACACAAATTGCTCAAATAGCGTCGGTATTGTCACGCTCAAAGTGGTTGAAGGAATTAAACGTGAAGTCAAATTTTCCCAGAGAAAGATGTTTGTTAGGAAAAGAATGTTTTAAGGTAACATGTGAGAAAAACGTTTCAGCTAGTCACAAGTCGCAGCTGAATCGATACAATAAATCGGCTGCTCACTCGAAAATAATCAAATCATCTATGCATGCAGAATCGAATCACGGGATCATTGCGCTTCGAAGCAAAAGTCCCAAATGGCAGCTGTACATTGGCACACCTACCATGCACGTTTCCAGTGTAATTCTCATCTTTCGCAGAGTCCCTGCATCTTTTTCTTTAGCCCCCTTTAGCCCCAACTGGAAGAATCTTTGTGCCGCCACTGCATACCTACACTACATTATCGGAAAGGCCCAATCAAGGTATAACTTTCGCCACGCACTACAAAAATTTGGTGTCCCTAAGATTGGCTCCCCAATGAAATGTCACTGGATGCATGCATAAAATGCAAATAATCTACGAAAGAATCCGAAAATCACATATATGAAAATTGAATAACATATTTGCGGTTTTGACAACATATCTTGGCATTTTTCGCCACAAAATTATAACATAAAACGCCAAAAAATATCACATACAATTCCCAACTCTAATTAATATATTGGGATCATAAATTACTCATTGCAGTTACATCATGGTTTGCGCACATTGACTTAACTATAGAAGCCAAATATATGTAATTCCTGAAACATTACTGATCCCTTGATATGCCGTGATAGTTGATCTCAATGGGAGGACCGACGACCCACATGTTTTGTGCGCAAAACCTTTGAATTATCTACGTTCTGTGTCTTGTTTACCCACATATCACACTTTGTCTATGTGACATATATAGTTCTTGTACGGTTTGTTTGTATGTTGATCGCGGGCTACACAATCCTTTCGGATTTTCATGCCCTGCCCTTTGTGTATTGTATTGTATACTGAAATTGTGTATTGTGAAAGGCAAAATAAATGATGATGATGATAATTGATAATTAAAGACCGGATGTTAGGCACTTAAAATGTCAAAATAGACAGGAAAATAGACACGATAGAACAGTAAAATAGGCAAATATAGACATTTATTATAAAAGAGATAAATATGAAAATTTATCAATTACTTTGATAACATACTAGCCAAGGTTTTTACACATAATAACCATTAGTTCAACGTTTTTGAAGGTCAAATTTTGTCCATGATCGGAACACGAAACCTGAAGTTAAGGGTTAAAAGTTAAAGTAAAAGTGACAGCTGCTACAAGGGGAGAAGTCGAAGCTTATGAACACACACAGGTGTGCTCCGCGCAGCTCGCTGCCACCGCAGAACCGACCCTCTCCACGCTACGACGCCACAAGGACGGAAGATGTATTAGAGAGGGCCACCTCCCAGAATGCATGACACAACACATGACTGATATCTGGTATCATTTACTGCTGGGTGGACAGGGGCTGTTGGATTATAATTGCATTCAATGTCTACGGACGCGAGTGGAACTTGGCAACTGACTGTTGATTTGAAAAAACGTGCGAACACCTAAAATGGACGCCTAAAATTAGACTCCTGTTCATTGTAATGAATGTGTATGCACACAACACACGCACATACAACTACAAGATCAAGTTCAGCAACAGTGCAGTCATAAGCTCGCTATCATCGCAAATTCTTGGCTCATCAGAAGCAATGTAATCTCTTTCTTTGGTTCCAGAATGCGGTCCAGCATACAACCCGCCCAGACATAGACCCTGGAAGCTTATCGTTGATAACAACAACAACAACAACATGTATTTGATTTAGCGCACATAACAACAATGGTGCGATTAAAAATAGCAAAAATAGCACAGACAAAAAAACAACAGTTACACGTCGACCCAATATGAAACAACACAGAGCGCAATAACTACTCAATAAATAAATAAGAATAAAATATACACATACAGTAAAAATTAGAAATCAACACACATTTTCAGTACAAGGTTAATAAGGTAGAGATAGGAGATATATAAATTGATTACAGGACACACAAAAACACGTGAAGGCAAAAAAACAAGCAAAAGATGAGTGTGCACTTTGAGCGGCTAAATTTTGGCATAGGGTGTAAGACAATGAGAAGTGGGATTAATAATTTTAGAGAATAAGTATGTGCGCAGAGATAAAGTGAAAGAAGAGAAAGAGGGAGATAGAAGGATATGAGATGGAAGTGAGTTATAGAAACGAGGGGCAAAAATGGTAAATCATTTTGATGACCAGGGAGATTCACAAGGACAGTGTAGAAAACCGTGAAATACGGGCGGAGGGATTTGAGACTGGAGATAACAAACGTACAGGATATTCAGGCTGATCTACGCCGTTCAACAGTTTGAAAATAATATAGGAGAGACGGAAATGAATTCGCCGAGTTATAGGTAGTCAACGAAGAGACTATTCTGTATTAGTAAACGCCAATATAAAATGGCCAATATAGTTGTAACTAAGCCTGGAACTAGGAATAGAGACTAGCAGTATCATCAATGGTTATTTTTTGGTTGTACAAATATTTGATTGAAATCCGTTGCATTAATTCACTTGTTAACTTTTTTTTGACGAAATGAGCAAACCTTTGAATGAATGAGTAAAATGGGCATTTATCTGGAAAACCCCTTAAAATAGGCAAACATAAGCATTGATTGCATTTTGCCTGAACACCCGGTCTTTATTGATCATATGGTTTCTTCTCATATATCAGGACTTTTATATGTTATAACCATATTATTATGACCCTTGTTATCATTGTTGATTTTCTGTGTGTTCAAAATATTGCCCATTGAAATCGCATTATTGTACAATTTTGCTTAAAATATCGTGTAATTTTGTTTTAAATTTGTGCTTTGTTGTTGTTGCCTTTGCTGTATTGTTGACACGGTGCAGTAGCTTGCTCCAAAAAAACAGCACGCTCCGACATTTTGCAGCCAAGCATTTTTTGCAGAGAATCTGTGACGTCACGGCTTCACCTAGAGAAAACGCTATAAAAAGGCCTGGTAGAGTTGTTCACCAACAGTTTCTGACAAGCGCTCAGTCGCTTCTTCTCCGCTTTCAGGCATGGGAACGCGTGTGAACATATGGAAGATATTGGGTCTGGTTATGATTCTCACCAGCAGGGCCTACACAAGTCGCATGGACATTTGCAATTTGTACTTGGACTATCGCGACATTGACAAATACCGGCTGGACGACCTTGCCACTTTCGTCTCCGACTGTGACGCGGCACTCTTCATCTGGCACGTGCATAAAACGGCGCAGGAGTTGCACCAGGTTACCGCGGCTGCCAACGGAAAAACATTTCACGGAGACTACTTGACCATTCTTCTCGACAGAGATTCCAGCACGAACGAAATTGAACGCTATCGCATGTCACTGCACTACCGCACAAGTCGACTCAGTTACGATAAGCATGATCTGGTCGTTTTCGGAGCCAACGAAAAGTTGATCATGCTCTGCTTTCAGCTGCCCGAATTGAACAACTCTGACTTGTGGATTGCCGCTCTGGCAACGCTGCAAAAAGTAATTGCCGCCAAAGAAATAATGGAGTATCTTAGAGATTTCGACCGAAAAACAGACCATCCCAGCATCCTCATGATAGGCCAGTATTCCGCATCACTTATCAATGACCAAATCATCAATTCGTACTTTCCAATGGCAAAGAAGCAAAAATTCATCAGATCAAAAGGGGGAACCCCTGCTTCTACAGGGCTCGCGCTGAATGCCATCAGTGACGCGGCTCAGGGCGAGATTCCGCTCGTATCGGAAATGAATTACAAGCCGATTGAGAGGAGGCCTCTTCTCATTGAAATCGACCTGATAAAATTCAGTCAGATATTGGGAGTTCCGTACTATGATCAGCCTCGCTACGGACGTCTGTCAGTTGAAGCTAAGCAAATACAACCATCCGTCGTGGTGCCTGTTGTATCTCGTGGTCCCACATTGAAGGATATCTTAACGAGACGAGATGCAGGCTTTCAGCCACTCAGAGTGACTCCGCAGATGGCTCAAACGGTTCCATTTCATGATGTACGGGCGGATGACGCGGTAGCTGGTCCTTCAGGTGTCAACGTGGCATCAACATACGGCTTTCCACTGATACTGAAAGACACTGGCAGAACGGCGTCTGAATCCCGAGCCCAGGTTCATCCCGAGGGAAACCTCGCCGGTGCCAGTGCTTTCCAACCTGTTGCACTTGGACGAGGTGGCAAAATGCACCCGACAAGCAAATCACGTAAGGGCAAGAACATTAAGAAATCATCTCAGCTGATGACTGGAATTGCTTCCAGGGACACAACTCAATATCCGACATACGAATATCCGACATCCGACTCGTATCTTCATCAATTCCCATCAATCGGAGATGACCAGAGTGACCGCGCATCACATTCAGCACATGTTTTTGGTGCAACACAACCTCTTGGATTGCTGACTTCATATGAAGAAATGGCAAGCGAAGACAACTCACACGAACAAAGGACTTCACAAGCAGCGGACTCATCTCAACAAATGGAAATCGATCCTCAAACTGAACAAGATGAACGTGATGATTTGGGCAGTCGTGCACATCACAGATTTTCACCTCCCGCGCTTCAATCACCGTCGCATCCTGGCGATCTATGGAGAAGCGTTGATGCCCTGCGGCGACGCTACCAGGGAACAAATCTCTACAACCTATATGACACACGCGAGAGACTAACCCCTGAAGATTCCGACCAGAGTACTGAGTAAATCCTAGGAATCCCTTGGAAGCTGCAAATACATTAAACATTGGAGAAAAAATGATTTTCGCTAATTCAAGCGCATTTTCAAGTATTGTCTCTCTTGCATTGCTTTTGGGTTGTTATAGATTGGTAATTCAATTGCATGTGTATGAATTACTATTTTGTGTGAATGCGAAGGGGTCATTGTGTGTCAGTGTGTGGTGTCTTGTACCCGTCTTCTTATGTTTGCGCTTAACAGGCTAACCGGTCCGTAGCATGAGTTTACATATTCTAGATATGCTCCTGCCTAAAGGAGTGATTAAGTTAAATCATTTGAGATCAATTTATATGTAAACAATTCCGCTTATTCATTATTGCCATCATTCTCAACTTAACTAGATTGTGTATTTACTTTATTGCTTTTCGTTAAATATACGCATATTTATTTTTGTTTCATTTTATCCACACAAAAATGGAAAATTAACACAACCGAGTACATTTTTACAAGCATTCAGTCACGGGAGAAAGATCGGTATGGCCGAAGCGTACAAAAATTCGCTAAATGAAAAAAAAACAATCCAAATATTGTGTTGATATATTGACATATTTCAGCAGGACGATCCACCAACACACATGTCACAATTAATTTCGAAACATTAACACACACACACACACACACACACACAGAGACAAACATCTAAATGGTATGCGAAAAAACAATAACGACAATTTCATTGATATTCTCTCGCCATTGTTTCATGGTCTATACCAGTGGTTTTCAACCTTTTTCTCTGATTCCCCACTTCTTAATGAGCCAGCTCTTCATTTTCCACAACAGCACTGATAAATACACATACATATGCTTACATACCATGTTATCTATTCCAAAGCTGAAATTGAAGCACATAATTGTCAATGAGATGGATGTGTGTGTCTGTGTGTGTGTGTACATCAGCTCCCAGCAAACACACACACACACACACAAACACACACATTTCTCCATTTTATTGACGGTACTAATCCGCGTAACAAACAAAATAGAGTCCTTTTCGATACGGCAATACAACTGAAAGGTTGCATGCTATTTCGCGTGCAGCTTGCCTATACACATTTACGAAGCGTAACATCACGGAACAGGCTACAAATACAAGACTGAACAAGTGACAGCTGCTACACGGGAAGAAGTCGAAGCTTATGAACACACACAGGTGTGTCCCGTGCAGCTCGCTGTCACCACAGAACCGACCCTCTCCATGCTATGACGCCACAAGGACGTAAGACGTATTAGAGAGGGCCACCTCCCCAGAATGCATGACACAACTCATGACTGATATCTGGTAGCATTTACTGCTGGGTGGACAGGGGCTGTTGGATTATAGAATTCGCCCAGATGAATTCTGCTCGGCCGGGTTACGAACCACGAACCTCCCGCTTGTGAGGCGGATGTGCTACCACTACACCACGGAGTTCACGAAGGTAACGACAAGACTACGATCGATCGCCACTTCAGAAGTGTGAATTCAGAATTGAATGAGAAGTGGTGATTGATGGCGCAGATGAGAAGTTCATCTGGTGCGTGTTTTTTTGCCGGGTATTTTCGAGCGAAATTCGTTCACAACGGCAACAATACTGAACTCCATTTAAAAATACCAAACAACAAATTAAAATAAAATATTTTTGGCCGACAGTTTAGCAGCAGTTTACATGGGAATTACATTTACCCCTCTCTATTGCCACACATACTCCCAACCATCCGTGTCACCCACATTACCCCACTCTTGTTGCCCCACACCCGCCGGCGGCACCATATCGAAACCGCCATCATCCACATTGTCATCACTATCATGGAAGGTTTCATCATTTTCACGAGAGGCGGTCATCATTTGAGTTGCGCGCGCGTCTTCTACGCGACCAACCGCACTCCACTGCAAACACACACACACACACACAATAGGTAATGTAGTAGCGCAAACACCAACCAGAAACGTATAATGATACTTGGCAAATTGAAAAATTAGTAAATCAATACAATTAAATAATAAATGAATAATTAAAGATTATGAAAAATCAAATAAATGAAAAATTATTCATATTATTTAATTATTATTATAATTAAATAAATGAATAATTAAGAGAAAAAACAACGACAAACTCATTACGAATGAATGAATATGAAATGGATAAATAAATGAAACTGAATGAATAAACACATATAAAACAAATAACTAATTAAAACTGAAAATAAATAAATGTAAGTGAAAAAACAACATCTATGTACAAATGCACATACAGGTGTGTGTGTGTGTGTGTGTGTGTGTGTGTGTGTGAGACACTTGTTGTGGTGGTGGTGGTGAGATGAGTGCATGTAGAGCCAGAGAGACCAGTAGTTGAGTACCACTGACTATCAGCAAGCGCCGCCGTAAATCCCACCCGTCCAGGAGCTCAACCACTGGGCTCTGACACCGCCAACAACCAACGAATAGGCGAAACGCGACCAAATAAATCACAATATACGAACGAGGAAATGCGTGAAAATACGCTGACATTTAATTATTGCATTCAAATATTCGTAAAATATTCGTTTACGTTTACAGGCAATAACTAATACTTAATAATATTATAAAAAATTATTATTATGGAACTGATCTTGATACTCATTTAAAATATTATTCATTCAAAATTAAAATCTGAAAAGCGAGCCCCTTAATTTCACCGATAAGTATTTAATATGAATTTCACTAAGAAATATTCCTTTAATATACATCTCACTGAGAAATCTTCCTTTAATATAAATTTCACTAATACATCTTCCCTTGATATGAATTTCACTGATACATCTTCCCTTAATATGAATTTCACTAATACATCTTCCCTTAATACGAATTTCACTGATAAGTATTCCTTTGCTACGAATTTCACTGAGAAACACTTTATTATCATAAATTTAAGTGTCTGTGAGCGTGTGACAAGCTCACATCGCGCGTGAGAGCAGGTGGTAGAGGGGTGGTAACTGGTGGTAGAGAGGTGGTAGCAGGTGGTAGAGAGATGGTAGCTGGTAAATGCGCGCCCACGATCGTGCAATTACCAACGGTCGGAGTGATACCAGTGGTAACACTGTCAGCCGCATTACCAACCGAAACAGCGGTGCCTGTGGTAATTGCCACGTGGGAAAATTGGTTAGCAAACGACATATATAATATTAAATATACGATTTGACACACACACACACACACGAAATACATCAAATTTACGGTACAAATGTTGATAAAATAAAAATACATTTATTATACGAAGATGAATTACACGTAAAATCCACATTTGAACAAGCCAGATCAACTAAAATATTTTAATTCACTAAAAAAGAAAACACTTGAAAAGACAACAAGAAATTAGGCGAAATAATTAAATTATACTAAATCCTGATAAAACAAAATAACTCTTCAGTACAGAAAGCCAGAATGTACTAAACATCTCTCTCTCTCTCTCTCTCTGTATGGATAAGTAAATGAATGCACGTCTGAATGAATGTATGGTCGCCAAAATTAAGCGCGCACGAGTGTTGATGTCATACATTTACATGTAAATTGGTCGTAAATTGGAGTGCCCTCGTTTTCAGCATCACGGACTAACAACACATATTTTTACATGACTGAGAGAGCGAATTCAATGTTGACAATGTTTTGTTAAAAAAAGAGAGCATTATTAGAGGTTGGTTTGTGTTTCGTGGCAACCGCAAGCTCTGTTGTGCAAGCTACCAAACATTTTATATCTGCGTTTCCAGCTATGCGTAGTGAAAAATATCAATTAATATGAATAAAGTGAAAGATTGTCAACAAAAACTTATTGTGTCAATTCAATATAAAATTATGTTTTTGTTGTGTTAAGCGTCCAAACCTTTGACAGCTACTGTCTGTGTGTGTGTATGTATGCGTGTGTGCAGCAGTCTCACCTTGCTGGACGTCCACATTGCAGGATCGGCTGCGATCAGAGGCAGCGGGACAAGAGGACGACACCGACCTTCGTGAACGACAAGCACATCTACAAGAACTTGATGGCGATGAAGCCGAATATGAAACCGTGGTGTGACAGGGCGGCGGCGACGAACACATGATAAAAGTGTTGACGCACGAGCTCGGACAGGACACGGAGATTCCTCCAGCGTCTGTTGATGAAGATGATGATGAAGAAAATGAGGATGAATGTGTTGTCGAGAAGGAAAACGACACTTTCTGGTTAATGGATGTTGAGCAAGACGATACAGAAAGGCTTGGGCCACTGACAAACACCGAACTGGAACCAGCTTGCGACCAGCTGTTATTCCGAAAGCCAGCAGCTGGTTGAGTTTGAGCCGGATGGCGTGGCGAGAAAGACGGTCGGTGAGTGAAGTGGAGGCTGGTGGAACAGTGAGCAGCGGGCATGGGAATGGCGCCGCTGGTAGAGATATTGCCGCGTGGAAACACACCGCTGCCGTCGGGAACAGTCATCGGTGTAGCGTGCGAGTGTGTCGCATTTGAGGATTGTGACTGGGATATCGGACGACCGGCCGTGGTGTATGTCTCGTCGAATGTTGCACTGCAAGCCGGCGATGATTGAGAGTGGCTGCTGAATGCAGTTGATGCGCTAGACATTGGCATCTGTCGACCGTTGACATATACTGAAGACGAGACTCGAACGCCGGTCGAATGAGAGACAGAGGTGAACGCGGCAACTCCTGCCGTGTCACTAGCACTCGAAAATTCAGTCGTCCTGCTGTTTTCATGCCGTGAAAACCTCTCGGAAGTAGAAACATTTGAACAAGAGCCGGCTGAATTGGTCCATGAGCTTTCGTGTCCACAAGAAGACGGAGCTGGCATTGGAATGGCTGCAGAATGCACGGTCCGTGGGTGTTGTGTGGAGTCGCCCCGTGCTGAGCTCTCCGACAAGCTATCAGCCGATGAAGTCCTCTCGAAATCTTCTGCGCTCATCTTCATTCCGGCATCCGATTCTCCAACGATCTTCAGTGAGCCCGCAGGAGTAGGAGCAGGCAGCGGAATCGGCCGCGAATTTCTCGACCAAGAGCAGCGTGTGCGTGAACGTGCGCCCACATTGCCAGGCGAATGCGGCGCAGGCAGCGGAATGGCCGTTGAGTTGCGCGTGCATGTGACGCGACATGCACGCGCACGCCGCTGTGAACGCCTCTCATTGCCGCCCGTGTCCTGGTCGACGGTCGGAGAAGAATTCGACGAAGTCACTCCAGAAGCGGGAACATTCCCAGCAGCAGAAGGCGGCGGCGATGACGAAGTGGACTGGGTTGGTTTTTGTGAGGGCTTTTTATCACCGGTGTAAGCGGTAGCATTGACGTTAGAAGAGCTGGCACCAGATTCTGCCGGTCGGCAAGAACAGCGGCGACGGCAAGATCCATCGCGCGCCTCTGAAGACGATGACGAACAGTGATGAGCAGCGTGCAAGAAATCAAGAGGTACTCCCAGCGAGGACAGCACGCGACCAGCCTCCGGCCGGATTTCAGTGAGGCGACACTGCCGCATCTTGCTGGTGAACTGGTGCCATTCGCGACCGCCCGCCTGGAAACGCCGAGATTTACCCATGCCAGCAGTAACAACAGCGGTGGTACAACGCGAAGACCGAATACGCTGGAGACAAAGTTTCTAGGGAACTAGAAATATGAGAAAAAAACAAATATATGTCCGCTCGACTGAGGATTTTTCCGGCCAAACTTGAACCTTAGCACTTGTCAATAGATTGATAATATATAGCATATATTAAAGCCCTTTTATTCTTATTGCATTGGAAAGTTGAGTGATATCAAGCCCGCAGGTCATGATATTCCTGCAAATAGAATACCAGACGCATACAAACGCCATCCGCAGACAAATCAATTCACTCACAAACCAATTGATAAATGCATGTCCATTTGAAACACTTAAGATGTCATAGCCAGCATTTAAAAGCCTGGCGTAGAGATCGCAACACAGCAAGTGTCATGTAACGATGCAATTAGAACATGTGAAACTATTAAAATTCACGGAAAGAATCACTGAACAGAACAAACATTCGCAACAGGACTACCAACGCATCCCCAACGAGGTCATCGAAACGAGGTCAACAGATTGTAAACAAAAGGCTGTACAGTGATGCCAAAGATAGAAGCAAAAACATTGCCTTTTCAAAGTGCTTCAATATTATTGTTTTTTCGAAACCTTATTTTTTCTTTGGTCTCGGTTTTTTAATTCTTTGTTTCACTTTTATATCAATATTATTACTTTCATGATTTCAATTTGCAGTTATTATTATTTCGTTAAAATAATATATATCGAGTAAATCACTGTTGTTTTATCCTAAACCAATTTATAGGGTATCTTATACAAACATATTCAATATAATATTTGTATATTATATGTTATGTATTTTAACACATATGTTCAGTGTTTTTATTGCGCGGGCTGTTCGTATGTGTGTTGATTGTTGCTCCTTGGTCCCTGTTTGATGGTCGTTGTTGTTGTTGTTGCTTGATAGAGCGCGTCGGCCGGTTCCGACCACTTTGCGCTGCACAGTAATTCGTCAGTCACAAACGTCAGTCATATGTCAATGATTATAAAAGGAGACGATAAAGGAAAGGTTAAAATGGTGATATGTGAAAGTGATGCTGAAAATTTATAAAACTATCATATGGTTTAAAGCTTTCACCGAGTTTCCTCACAGTTTGTCGGCTATACCTGTTCGGAAAACAAAGTCAACGAGGTGTTTGAGAAGAGAGGGGTTGTTTGTTCCCAATAAACTATCCTTGTTGAACGGTAGGCTGCTACTGCGGCAATACCTGCGTAATGGCTCGCGATGCTCATCATACCGTGTACAGTCTAGAAGTGCATGATCAATGGATAGGACGGCATTACAATATGAACAGTGGGGAGGTGGAGTGTGTTCCATTATGTACCCGTGAGTCAATCTGGAGTGACCGAGACGAAGTCTAGTCAGTATGACCTCCGTTCTTCGAGGTAAAGAACTCACTACTGACCAGGGGCCTATATCTCCAGTAACATCGCCCAGCTTGAATTGATGCCGTTTCTGTTGCCAATCCAGTCTAACAAACGCTCGGATGTGATCGTCGACTAACAAATTTGTTAGAACTTTATTCAAAGGATACGGCTGTACCTCATCCTCACCCAGAGCACGTTTGGCTTCGGCATCAGCCACCTCGTTACCGGTAATGCCACGGTGAGCCGGTACCCACACCAACTCACAAATTTTGCCAGATGTCACAATGTGTCTAAAAAGATATAAAATACGATGATGAATAAAATCAGGTGATGAGGGATGTGATAAATGCTGCAGTCCCGACTTGGAATCCGAAATGACAAAAACTTTGGTATAATAATGACTCTCGACGTATTCAAAGGCTTTAAAAAGGGCGTACATTTCGGCGTGGAAGGCCGTGGCGTAGGAAGACAGGCGGTAACGGAAAACTTCCTGGTACCCATGAAGCCAGTGCCTTACCACCACCGCACATCCCACCTTGTCCTCTCGTTTGGATCCATCGGTGTAAATATGAACGTACCCACTGTTGTTATGGCAAAATTCTGCGAACCGGTCCTGAACCTCGTAATCAGTTATTGACTCGGATTTCTCTGTGAATAGATATCTGGTCACAGGAGTACGCATTGCCCATGGTGCAGGTAAAGGGGACGAACGTATTTGCATCTCATTTGGCACCGATACGCCTATCTCAACCGACTTAGCTAAGACCCTTCTCGAAAAAGTAGAAGCCAGTATACGATGTCTCTTGGTGTGCTGATTGGATGGAATGGGATTGAAATCTAAAATCGATCGACTAAAATTATTCGCGCGGATAAAAATTTTAAAAGCATATCGTAACATGAGTTTTGTTCTCCGTACGTCCAGTGCCGGGATGCCTGTGTATGCGCGCATGGCCTCGACTGGTGATGACCTGAAAGCACCGGAGATCAATCGGAGACCTTCGTTTTGAATGGTCTCCAACTGGTTCAGACTCGACGGGCTTGCGGAGGAGTACACCTGCACACCATAATCTATGACGGGTAATACCAAGGCCTTGTAGACTCTTTGCAGCACGGATGTGCTACCGCCAGCGTAGCGTGTACCCGCAATGACTCGCATCACATTGAGCCTCTTCGCGCATCGTGCTCGTAGCCGGTGTATGTGCTGCTGCATATTTAGCCTCTTATCCAGCGTGACACCTAGAAACCTGTGAGATTGGGTGTAGGGTATTGGTTCCCCTGCCACTGTGAGTACGGGACCAGTTCGGAAGTTGTCGACCGTATACAACACGGCGGCTGACTTTCTACCCGAGAACTCGAGGCCATTTCTGTCAGCCCAGGATGAGAGCATGTCCAGTGTTGCCTGCAGAAGAGAGCTCATGGCGCACACATTGCTACCACTGATCCAAATGGCGCTGTCATCCGCATACAAGGAGTACGATACACCTGTGGATACTTCATTGAACATATCATTTAACATTATATTGAATAAAAGTGGAGACAAACAGCTACCCTGGGGCAGACCCTTTATTGACGAGTGCCAATCTGATAGGACACTGCCACACCTCACCCGAAACCACCTGGTACCTGAAATGAAACTCTTTATATAGGCTGTCAAATGTCCCCTGAAACCCATATAATACAATTTATGAAGGAGGATGTCTGGGATGACACTGTCGTATGCGTTTGTCAGGTCGAGATACACCACGAGAGTGCACTCTTTCTTGCCGAAACCCATTCTGATGGCATGTTCTAATCGCACGACCTGATCGATGGCAGCACAACCAGGGCGGAAGGCGCTCTGGTGCTCGTCCAATAAATGATGAGTTTCCACCAGATATGACAGCCTGTGTGCCACCATGCGCTCCAGTGTTTTCCCCAAACAACTCGTCAGGGTAATCGGCCTATAGGATGCAGGTGAAAAATTCGGTTTGCCGTGTTTGAGGATAGGAGTGATTGTGCTCTCCTTCCATGATATAGGAAACGTCTCCGATGTCCAAACAAGATTAAAAAATGATAAAACATGACTTATAAAAGATGGTGGCGCATACTTTAAAAACTCATAATGGAGATTATCTGGGCCCACAGATGTACGCCCGGACTTGGATATTGCATTAGCAAGTTCTAGATGAGTAAAGCTATTGTTGTATTGTAAGGAGTAAGCAGTGAGGAAAGCATCAGGTGGCAGCAGGTGAAAAGACCCCACACGTTCATTGGACGTGTTACTGCTGTCCACCGATGTGATGGCCTCAAAATGACGAGCCAGCGCATTGGCCACCGCTCTGGGCTCTGCCACACTCTCACCGTTGATACACAATACAGGAGACGGTCCGTGCACTTGCTTCCCATTCAATCTCCTAATGCCGCGCCATATCACAGCTATTGATGTGGATGAATTAAAAGAATTTAAAAAGTTTTGCCAGGAAACAATTTTGGCGTTTCTCAATGTTTTCCTAGCGCGCGCACGTTCTTTACAAAATAGGATTCTGGATTGTATCGTGTTGAGGCGCTTATGCTGCCGCAATGCCCTAGTCCGACGAGCCAGCGCATGGCGGCATTCGTCTGTGAACCAGGGCACCGGGGGTTTCTTGGGCGGTCGCCGTCTGTAGGGCATCGAGCGCGTTGCAGCGCGGTGGAGACACAGGTTTATAGTGTTGAGGGAATCCTGGACATCCTCAGTCTCGTCACACTGTTCCCAAGTGCAGTATTCACCGAATAAAAACCAATTGGCCCGCCTCACATTCCAGCCAGGAATCCACTGTGTCGGACTAACACACTGAGATGACGTCAAGTACACTGGGTAATGGTCGGAGGACCTCGGGTCAGTGTCTGCTGACCACCCGAACCAGTGCACAATCTCAGGTGAGCCGAGTGTCAAATCTATGACCGATGAACTACCAGTGGAGATATCATAATGTGTAGGGGACCCATCATTCATTAAAGCTACGTTGTTGCAAGCCATAAAGCGCTCGACCACCCGCCCCTTATCTGACGTTAAACAGCTTCCCCATAAAGTATTATGCGCGTTAAAATCACCAACGATTAAAACGCGATTATGTGTGCTAAAAACGATACTGTTTAAAAGACGATCGAGTGCATGTGATGAAACATGTGGCGGTGAATATAAACAAACAACATCTATGAAACTCTGATTAACCATAATCGTACACGCCACTGTTTGAAATTCCTCGCTATGCTGCACGGCCAGAGCTTTCTGAGGGATACTGTTCCTGATGTACAGCGCCGCACCGCCTCTGCGCCGTCCGGAACCCGCAAAATCATCCCTATATAGCGAATATCCTCTCAATGAGAGGTCATACTGATCAGTGGGAAGGAGCCACGTTTCTTGAAGGGCGATGATACTGGGTGAGCGATGATAAAATAATTGTTCACACTCGGCCCATTTTGATACGAGCCCACGACAGTTCCATTGCAGCATGAATAAATTATTACACTCGTTCGTCATTTTTAAATATGTCAAAAATTAAAAACTATGATGCGATACTCCCCCGGTCATCCGCGGGCACATCGACGATGTCGGTGCTCCCCGGGTCATCAGGAGGCACATCGACGATGTCGATGTCGGGGGTTGCCGACTTGGACCGTCGGCGCGACGTGCGCTTTGCCGCCGCTTTTTTCTGACCACAGTAACTGTGGTCCTGGACACAAGTAGCGGTACTTGTGGTTGGTTTGGCTACGCTATTGTTGGTGGTGGTACTGAACTTTTTAAGGACTGGTGGTGTTTGTACTGTTGCAGTGGATTGGGTTTGGCACTGTTTTGTTGTCGACGCTGTTTGTATACGCTGAGCTTTCATCAGTGGCGGCAGCTGAGGAATGGGATCAGTCTGCACACTCACTGAGACGCGTTCGACCGGTGTCCTGGTCGCAACTGCGTAGGACAGCTGTGTCTGTGGACACTGCCTCTCATACATTTTCCTCGCCTCCATAAAAGAAATTCCCTGGTTGGCCTGGATAGCACAAATCTTTTTTTCCTTTTGCCACACTGGGCAGGCACTATGTCCGGCGGAGTGTTCTGTGCTGCGACAGTTCACACAGTGACGGGCAGCGGTACACGGCTGATCACCGTGTTCGCATTCGCCGCACCGTGCACACAAAGCCTCACCGCGACAGTTGCGGGATCCGTGACCATACCGCTGGCATTTGAAACACCTGAGCGGATTTTGTATAAAAACTCGAACGTCATATTTTATGTAGCCAGCGAATAGCTCTGTTGGTCTGGTGGCAGTGTTGAACGTAAGAATGAGCAGCGGCGTGGGTCTGCGCTGACCGTCGCGGAATGATGTCACGCGACGCACGCTGCTCACTCCCTCAGAACTCAGCCCTTCACAGATGACATCCTCCGCGAGATCGCGCAATTCAGGAGCGAAAATCACTCCCTTCGATGAGTTGCGGATGTTGTCAGTGGTGACAATTACTGGTTGCTGGCAGAACTCGGTCAATTTTAACAGCCTACGAGTTTGCTTCTCGTTTTTGGTCCTCACAATGAAAGACCCATCGAACGGCGTCTGACATTCAAATTTAACCTTGCCGAAATAGCACTCCAGTTGAGCACATGGCCAAAAAGGACCAATGCGCTTAAACGAAAAATTGTCATTGGTGGAACGGATGACTACGTAAGAGCCGTTAGGGTCTACGTATGATGTTTTAGAATCACGTTCCTTGGGTATAGCGTTTCCATTTCCGTTTTCAGTGGTCATCTTCCCTTTTGAATTAGCCGCCTTCATATCCGATTTCGATGCCAGGTCATTACCATTGGAACAATCACTCCGACAGGAATCATCAGAGTGATGCTCCGTAGAACTCAGTTTCCTCCCTCGACGCCTCTTGCGCCCCTTCCAGGTCCCAGGGGGACCTGGTGCCTCCGTCTCGCCTGGTCGGGTCATCCCCCGACCATGCGAGTCCCCGAATCTTCAAAAACCAAATAAACCAAAAAAAAAGGACAAAGAGAAAGAATAAGATACAAATAAACAAGGAACGATCTCACCAAGTAAGGAAAAAGATAAGTCTGGTCAGTCCAATGTCAACACGAGCACGCCAACACCGGAACTCTGATGGTCGTTTAATTACTCGTCTGAGCTGCCATGTATATAAGAACTTTTAAGTATATAATTTTGTGGATATTTCCGTTAATTCTTTATTAACTCGTTCTCCGAAATTCATTATTATTGATTGGTCGATGTGAAGTAACCTGTAATATGTTGATGGGCTAAGTAATTTTATTTTAATTAATTTGAAAATAAAGCTGATACAGCTTGTCAGCGAGACATTTAAAATGCGAATAGCCATAACCCTAGATGTAGTAAGCTGGATTGTACCGAGCGAACAGTTTTCATCAGTTAGCTTTGAATTCAACAACAGCAAATATGTATTTCGTATAGCGCCATAACGATACAAGGGCGCGAAGGGACCAGGAAGAAATCAGCTAGAAATAGAATGTAAGTGCACACAAGCAAAAACAAAAGTATATGCTAAAGCACTGAATGATTTGAAAATGTAATTTTGCTTTCGGACTTGTTTTATAATTCAGTGGGTGTGTCATGTTCAATGGCGAAATAATTGGTGATATGTTTGTGTCTGTTCAGATTTGATGAGAAACACGTTGACTGGTCGTATTTGAAGATGATGTGTGCTGACGTAGTGATGCCAGATTCCTCTCCGCCACCATCTCCTTGCGATTCTTCACCCGGCTCTCCTGTGCTTGGCGGCATTACCACCGGCGCGTCACATATCCCACCGTCGCGTCATAAACGCGCCATTCACCGTTCTTCGCACGACGAGCCGCAAAAACGCAACTGTGACGCTTATGACGCGCCGTTGACATGTTCTGGCGCCGTGCATCTGTTTGCCAGTGCTGCCACGCCCTGTTGCCCTCAGCTCGCAGCCATTTTCTCGCAGTCACGTAATTCAGCACCGCTGACATGCCGTGTGATCCGACCACTGCTGGCGCGCGACGGACTCAGCCATCAGCTTCTCACCAGCTGTCAGTCGTTGGATCAGCTGCGACTGGCCACTCAGTCGGCTGCCAGTCTGTCAGCCGACACTCAGCTTCAGCTGATCCACTGCGCGGCGTTCAGCTGGGCGCCGAAACTGCACGACTGTGTGCGTTGCCATGGCGACAGCCTGGCTAAAAGCTGGCGACAAGCCGCCGAGCTGCAGCTGTTTCGTTTGGCCGCGCGTTTGAGCTCGTCTCCTCCGCTACACCTGGCAGCGCCTGGCCCGGTCGCCGAGGCCCTGAACGGCTCGCAAACACACTGGCACACGTGGCTGCTGCTGTTTGTCACCATTGTGTCCGTTCTTCAGCTGTTGGCCTCGCTGACAGATTACTCGCGTTGCCAACAGGCGGCGCCACCGTCGTTGCCCTGGCTGCCGGCCGAAACGACGCAGTTGTGGCGCTCGCTGGCGCACCTGCTCGTGTGGCATCTGCTAGTGCGTTCGGCACGCCGTGCTCGAACACTGCCGCTTCACCAGTGGCCGCACACTTCGGCGTGTTCGTGCAACTGTGAGCGCGATGCCTGGCTGGTGTTGGTGGTGGTTTTCCGGCGCGCCTCGCTCGATTTCCGTCGAGAAATGGCCGCCGTTTTCGAGTTCATCCTGACCGGTCGTCGGATCGCCGTCGATGGACTCGGTAGTGTTCCGGAGGAGTTATATCCGACCGAGCAACCGACGTGTCAACACATACACGTTTGGATGACGTGGGTGCTGTTGTCACTGAGCGATGTACTCCGGCTTTCCGACTCAGCTCCGTACGTTTTTCCTACCGACCGGTCGGACCATTTGACTAGTGCCTCTTCCAGTGCCGACGTCAGCTCTCAACCCCTCGGATATCCTCTTGTGGTATCTCTCACCGATACAGTTCTACACAAGGAGCTGCCTGCGTCAGCGATGGCAAGTGACTCGGTCGGTGCTTGTGTCAGCTGTCAGCTACTGTTGGTGGCTCGCTTTGTGGACGCGTGGGGCGGCTGTGAACGTGTGCCTCTGCTGTTGTGGCAGCACTTGTGGCGCCTGCTAACTCCACAACACACAGAAGCCAGTGATGCCAGGCGAAGTGGCAGCTCTCGTAGCGGCGCAGCATCTCATCTCGCTCGTCTCACTTCATCTCCTGTGCCATCCAGTGCGTCCGAGTGGCTGTCTGCGTGTCGCCAGCAGCCGTGCTCATCCGGCTCACTAGCTGCTCACGTGTGCTCACTGCTGCGTGTCTACTTGACGCCTTCCGTCGCTGCCTCTGTTAGTGGTGTGAGCAGTGAGCAAGCGACTCGCTCGTGGCGAGCAGTGGCCGGACGCGTGTTGCTCAAGCTGCACGCACGCAAGGCACTTGAAATGAGCACTGCAGCGCTGGTGGACTGTGTCAGTGTGTTGTTGACGCTGCTGCAAACTGGCGACGATCAGCGACTGCCAGGCAAACTAACCGCCTTTCTGGCTCTGCTCTTGACGCCGCCGGGGACGGCGGGCTCCTGCGGCGAACGCGGCGCACTGGCGGCAATCGCGGCGGTGCGCGCTCATTTTGCCGCAATACGTGTTCTGTTGCAGCGGCGGCCACCAAACGCGTCCGTGTCGGCGCTGGTGTCGACATTGGCGGCGCACTTGGACAAAATCATGCGCACTGGCGCGGCGCACATTGCCGCTACCTGCACGAAGATTGTCGCCGCCTTTCTCGACGAATGCGCCGCACTATTGTCGGACGCCGGCGTTTGCGACACCGCTTGTCTGCCGCCGCACGAGCTGTTTGACTTGTACACCGACGGCTGGCGCGTTTGGCTGCTGGCTAGCGGCTCTGCCGAGCGCGCGCGTTGTGTGTCCGTCCTGGCATCGCTTTTGTCGGCGGCCGCTCGCTGTAGAACGACAAGTGACGGCTCGACAGGCGGGCTTGACTGCTCTCGCTGGCGTCCTCTGGTGGCAGCCGTGCAAAACATTTCGTCGATCTACGTGAGTGTTCGCGAGGGTGAGACGCCGACCTCTTCTGTCGTCCAATCCCTGGCTCCTGCCGATTTGTCGCGACTGGCGGCGTCGCTCTGCTCTCTGCTCCAACTGACCGCGTCCGACTTCTGTTCGGCCGGCGTACAGCCGCTGTTCTCCGCCGACTTTCTCTGCCTGTTTCTTCCGTCTCCGGCGACGAGTTGGACGGTGTGTGCCGCGGTGGATGGAGATTGGTTGTTGGGCGAGTGGCTGCGGTGTTTGGTGTTGGCCGGCGGCGAGGAGACGGCCGTCAGAGCGCCGCTGCAGCGACTGACGCAATTGTTGTCGCGACGGACGGACACCGCGTCAGTGGTCCCGTCGCCCAGTGAAGACTGGTGTGTGGTGCCGCGGGCGTTGGCGCTCAACTTGCGTTCGTTGGCGCTGAGCGGACGTGTCGATATGGTTGAGCGCGTAGTGGGGCGGTTGGAATATCTGCGCACGTGGCAGAGAAACGGAGGTGCCTCGGGCTGTGAGGCGCGTGTTTGTCACGTGTATCACACGATTGGACAGCTGTTGTCTGTTCTGGCGTGTTGGCTGGCGCACCAGAAACTTGTACTTATATTTAACACACTGCTACTGCCTCCGGCGGTATACGACCGCTCCCGTTCTCTGTCTCGGGCACAGCAAAGTGCCGTGGCCGGCTCTCTTGCTCTGTACTCGGAGGCGTTGGCGTCTGTATTACAGCAAACAACTAGCAACGCACAGCATCAACAGCAGCGTCCGTTTTATCTGCGCTGTGTGCGCGATTTGTTCGCGTGCTATCTGCATCGCTTTTGCGGCCGCCAATCAGAGTTGCCAGACGAACAGAGTCCCCTTTCCGAGATGGTGTGTTGCCAAGCGGCGACCGATAGCTCGGCGTTCAGCAGACTTGCGCTACAGCAAGCCAACTCCGTGTTTCTGCACAAGAAAGGCTCGACGTATCACCAAGATCTCGCGCAGTACGTTCACTTGTTGTTGCATTGCGTTCGTGCCAGCTCGCACGTTCAATTACCACTTATAGTGGCGCAGGAGGTTGGCGCGTCGCTTCTCGAATGTTTACTGTCCGTCCAGGCGCCGAACGTCAAACGTGCCTGTACCGATTTGCTGGCGGCGTTGTACGGCCATGCGTCCGGCGGCGTGACGGACGCGTTGTCGGCGGCCGTCGACGCGTTGACGGAGCGGCATTTGGCGTTGAACGCGGCGCCGGTGATGCGCGTGTTGCTGGTGATGTGTGTGCTGGCTCCGTCGGTGATGCGGCATCAGTTGCCGGCGTTACAAGCGGTCGTGTCGCGCGTGGAGTTGAAGCGCGGCGTCGGGCGGGATTTGACGCTGCGCGACGGACTGCGCCAGATTTGTGAGCGGCTCGGTGCGCCGACAATTGCCGCCGACGACACGTAGTGCGCCGAAAATGGCTCGTTTATTGCCGCTAGCGCAAATGTGCCGCATCAGGGACTATGCATACAAGCCGAAGCAGTAGATATGTTGTTGAAATGAAAAATTGGTCGATATTTTCGAATTCATCATCATCATCATGTATTTGACAAACCCAACATAACACAAACATACACACACAAAATTCCAGATAATTTTCAATGTTAGGATGGCTGGGCATAAGAAGCCTGTAGGCTTGTACTGCCCTTTGACCTTAATTTAACTTTGATTTAGGTGTGATTGTGATTTTGAAATTGAGGGGTTGTCCTATGATTATTTCTTAGTGTTGTTTTTATTGAATTCTTGTTATGCGATCTCACATGCTCGTCAAAAGTGTAGTTGACATCTGGTTAATTATTTGTGATGAAGTCGTGTAATATACGACATTGTGATCAAGTGAGACACTTCATTTGCTCGTTATAGACGTGATCAGGTGTTGGTTTTGGACCACGAACTTTTCACTTATATATTTGAAAGGATTACGATATAAGGATATTAAAAACGATTTCCCTACGGTGACGCCTCGTGTCAAGAACTTCGTGCTATGTCTGATATGAATGATAAGTTTAATAGACATTTTAACAGCAAATTTGTCATCACCGACGCAAAATTTGTACATTGAAATTATCAGGCATGGTGTTTTTAGTTCATTTTATTGCAATTTGAGGAGGAAAAAAGTATTACAGAGGTGTTAGTGAGGTGACAGAGGTATCACAGAGTTGACCCGTAATTTAATATATATATCTCCAAAATTATGAAAGTGATAGAAATGTATATATGTTCTTAGCAAATAAACAAAACATTTTTAATTAGATATAGTAATCGGTTACGAAAGTAAAAGGTTGCAAAAGGTATTTATATAGTGAATACCATATGATTTGAACCAGATAAATGCGACGTATTTGGACAATCGTATTGTTCTGACGAAGTGTTTCTGTGTGTATTTACCAGGGCGTTTAGGCCATTTTTTGAAGATTAATTCAGTTAAATTATAATTAATAAAAATGGCTGGCTATATGGCATCACCTTCAGAAGGAGTTGTTATTGTTGATCCTTCGCAGGAGTTGCGATTTAAAGGTGAATTACGATACTTCGCATTGCTGCGCGTTGGCGTACGTGTCTATTTGTATTTTATGCTATGGTGTTGTTTAAAATACGCTGTGATGCCACCTCTACAATTGAATTATCATTTAAAATCGTTTTTTCATTTGACTCGCTTTCTATACGGCCCAGGTATGTGACTTTACCCTTAGGGTACGGTTGAAAACTTGACTTGGTAAAGTTGTATTTATTGAAAACGCTCTTTTTTTGGAAAACGCGCATTTTTCTATCACACCACTATGCGAATGAATCGGGAGTCTTTAATAGCTTTGGGCGACTGATGTGAGCGTTTTGTTTTTTTTCTGCGGGGCGTCGGTGTATACCTAGTGTATATGTGTCTCTCATGTTTGTGTACTCACATGTGTTTGTGTCTCATGTGTACTCACATGTTTGTAGCTACAGGAAATGAGCTTGGCTCGAGCTGTCCTGTCTTCTCGTCAATATCTAGGTTTATCTTTGAATTTCCCAATACACTCACTGCATTCACTATTTGTGCACTCAAGCCGTGTGTGTGTTTGTGTGTGGGCATACTGCAGGTCCGTTTCACACGGACGTATCGAGCACGTCGCTGCGCATCACCAACACGTCCAGCCGACGCATCACGTTCAAAATCAAAACGACGGCGCCGAAACACTACTGTGTGCGACCCAACCAGGGCATCATTGAGCCCTCGGCCACCGTTGGCGTGACGGGTCAGTGGGATGGTGTGATCATGTGGTTTCTCAGCTTAACGTTTATTAGTAGGTTCCTGGTGCTGGTTCACCTGCGACAATGTTCTGCAGGACCTCGAAAAAAAGAAACTTTGTATTGTTATTAATTACAGGCAAATCCAGTAGCATGGGAAGAGTGCAAGTGCACTATTACCACCCTAAGGTGGCCCCATGTACCGGAAGCGCCCAAAACACAAAACGCCCACACATACAAATTGATGGTGTGTGCAACTTTGTAATGACACTGGATTTTCAGACAATTTAAATCGTAACATTCGATAAATATGAACATGTTTGTTTGTCTAAATTCTAAAATAAATATTTTTCTCCGTTTGAATACACTAATGTATTCACTTAGCATCACTTTCTGTGCGATCGCATTGCAAATTCTTGGAGCCAACTTCTCAAGGGCGCCATGACCCATGACTAAGTTGTTCCTCACATGAAGTCTGTATAGATCTTGACAATGTGGCAAATTCCTCTGGCTCATCGGCTTGAAATCATTCAGGATTTCTCTCAAATATGCAGGTTTCCCATACCTCAGCTTATACCCTATCTTAACCATAGCTTTGAAAGTGAAAATTCACGTATTACGTGTTGATGTGCTGATTCGCAGTGAGTGTTGTGGCTGTGTGGGGCATTGTGGTGAGCGATCGAGTGTTTCATATGTGTCGTTACGCTGGTCTGTTTGCAAACTAGCAAAACATGTGGACATGCCGCTATTTCAGCTAGATTTAGTGCATCCGCCGTGTTGTATATGGAAACAACCCCGCTTGTCCACTACAATGTCGAGCTTATGAGAGATCAGATATAAGATAAGAGGCGGGCATATGACCTTTACAACGATACTTGCTCATGCTTTCTGTATTCTACAAACTGAAACAACACGACAGTGGCTTTTGTTGGCGCTCAATTGCAGTTGCAGTTGATTTTGCAGTTGCAGTTGATGCAGTTGCAGTTGCAGTTTTGCAGTTGCAGTTGATTCGCAGTTGATTTTCGCGTTTGCAAACGAGATTGAATTCACCTAGGCGTGACCATGATCATCGGCGTTTAAATATTCACTCAGCTATTCTAAAATTGCTCTTGTCAATTGTGTCTGAAGATGGAGTCAGTTAACTCTGAAATATTACACAATATAGGCAAGCTGCTGAAGTGTTTGAATCAAAGACACCAAAAAGTGGCAAGATTTTTGGAATCTACCAGAAACAAAGTTTGCAAAATGCGATATTGCAATTTAATTTAATCTCGTTTTCCAAGACGACAAATACAAACAAACACGTGTGTGTGTGTGTGTCTGTTTGTCTGTGTTGCAGTGATGTTGCAGCCATTCGAGTATGACCCGGCCGAGAAGAACAAGCACAAGTTCATGGTGCAGACAATGTATGTGCCGGCGGAACACGGTGATGTGGACTTGGAGGGTCTGGTGTGTGTCCCCTCTTCCCCTCTTCCCTTGCTCTCTTCCTCTCTAACGCCGATTCAATGACAGTGCTTTTTACGCTCAATTTACAATGAGACTATTCCAAATCAATTCTTTTGTTTACCAATTATTTTATCTGGATTTAATCATGAATGAGATATTTTCATTTGTTGATTTTCATTTTTCATCTTGTTTTATTTGTTTTTTGCGCCCTATTGATGTTTGTGTTTTGCTTTTTGTCATTTGTATCACGCTCGTTTGTCTGTCTCTGTCTGTGTGTGTTTGTTGGACTCCGTGATGTAATGGTTAACACACCCGCCTCACAAGCATGGGGTCCGTGGTTCGAAACCCAGCGGAGGATTTATTCGAGTGAATTCTATAATCCAACAGTCCCTGTCCACCCAGCAGTAAATGATGGTACCAGATATCAGTCATGTGTTGTGTCATGCATTCTGGGGAGGTGGTCCTCTCTAATACGACTTCCGTCCTTGTGGTGTCATAGTGTGGAGAGGGCTGGTTCTGCGGTGGTAGCGAGCTGCACGGGACACACCTGTGTGTGTTCATAAGCTTCGACTTCTTCCCGTGTAGCAGCTGTCACTCTGTGTGTGTGTATGTGGGTGTGTGTAATTCAGTGGAAGAACGCATCGGCTGAGTCTGTGATGACATCCAACAAGTTGCGCAGCGTGTTTGAAATACCGGCCGCCGATACTGCCGCCATTGACAAGGTCGTTTCCTTGACACTGTTCACACTGTTTGAGGAGCTGCACTCGAAATGCTCCTGATCAGGAGTTTTGGACAGGCTTAGGCAGGGGAGGGGCTTGGCACATTATTGAGGGCTTCAACCCCTGGAAGCCCCCTGGCGCCGCCACTGATGTGATGTAGAACCAGCCTGTCTCCACAGACTGTCTGACATAGACATAAAATGTGAAACAACGATTAAACTACAACAATAAGTAACCAACAATGAAAATACAAAAATGATTAGAGCAGATAATGTTGATGAGCCGCGGATATCAACCGCCGTAATAAACTTTATAATATATTAATAATAACTTAACTAAAAAATATATTTATTTAAACTTGTTCAGTATCTGTAATAAACTTTCTCAAAACTGCGGTGTATGTTCTGATATCTTATATTGCTGATCCTTTTTTCGAAATTGTTTTCGCTGTTGCTGTATTATTTTTGTTTTTCTCAACTTTCAACGTCATTTCTGATACTTTACTTTCATATTGTATAGTTTGAATCTAGCCTGGCTGGAAAATCAACGTGGAAAGCTTGGCATTCATGAATGCCAACCAAGTGTGTGTCTGTATGTGTGTGTGTGTGTGTGTGTATGTGTCTCAGGTTACGCCCGAGGCGAAGACCAGTAAGGGAGTTGTAGGTGGCGCAAGTGACGAGCTGAAAAGAATCAAGGACGAAATGATGACGCTCAAAGCTGAAAACGTCCAACTCAAGGTTGCCAAATTGGTCTTATTTGTGTGCTGAAAAAGACTAGGTTGAGAGAAAGAGTTTTAGTAGGAAACAAATACTTTGACACACATACTCATACACACGTTTACTAAAGAACGTGCTTACATTAACAGTCTTGTTTTATCCCACAAAGATAATCGCTTAACTTCGTTCACCCTATATATATGTGTGTGTGTGTGTGTTTCCAATAAGCTCTCTTCATCACTACGTTCTATCAATTATCTCTGTCTTTTCAAAAAACACGCAGAAAAAGAACTATTTCTTGATGCAGGCTTATTTTAATTTAGATGGTTTATACTAGTGATGAATATAAGTTTCTCTCTCTACTTTCTCTCTCCGTTTTACTTCGTGAATATGTCTGTGAATGTGAATATTTTACTTCGTGTGTTTGTGTGTGTGTGTGTGTGTATGACGTATGTACGTGTGTGTATTTGTGTGCGTATTTACGTGTGTGTGTGTGTGTATGACGTATTTACTTGCGTGTATGTGTGTCTATGACGTATGTACGTGTGTGTATTTGTGTGTATGTATTTGTGTTTACATGTATATGTATGTGTATTTGTGTGCGTATTTACGTGTGTGTGTGTGTTTTTGTCAGGAGGATGCCAGTCGACTGCGACGTTCACAGCGCGGTGTGACAGACACCACATCACTTGCTTCTTCTGCCGCATCCTCGGCGGCCGCGCTGGACCAGCGCTTCTTGACATCGTCACAGGCGAGCACAGCGCCCCCTGCCGACCCCATGATGTACTACGTGCTGGCCGTCGTCGCGCTCGTCGTCGGAGTTATCTTCGGCAAGCTCTTCTAGCCGCCTCGATCTTCTACGTCCGCCGCTCTCTTTCTCTGCATGTGTGTCTGTCTTTGTGTGTTCTTGTATAGTCCTAGGTGACTGGAGCTCTTGTGTGTGTGTTTATATGTGTCTGTCTGTCTGTCTGGGCGTGTTCTTGTCAAGTTATCCTATCTTATCTCTGTGCTGTTGCAAGACATTGGTTCATCCCTCTTTCTCTACGTATGTGTGTGTGTGTGTCTGTATGTGTTGTTATGCGGTGCTATCTATCATATTCTGGTGATCTGAATCTTGTTCGATAGCTGTTCTTCAACATTATATTTCTCCGCTCTCTGTCTGTCTGTCTGTCTGTGTGTATGCATGTGTGTGCATATGTGTGTGTCAGTGTGTATGCGTTTTTGTGTGTGTTTGTGGATATTTGTTTGTGTGTGTGTGTGTGTGTCTGGGTGTCAGTGTATGTGTATGTATGTGTATGTGGGCATGTTTTGCCCTGCGATTGCTTCGTCGTTGGCTAATGCTTTTTATCGTTGCGAAGCCTTGCTGGCGGGCGTTTTCTTTGCACCTTGCAACCGCCGCTAATATATAGCAAAATGCACACAAGATAAACACATATTGGGGAAAACCACTATTCTCACTTACACACACACACACACAGACACACATGCACATCTTGCTAACCGCGTGCACCATTTGATATACATCCAAGCTTGTGTGTGAGATAACCGTTGTTCATGTAATGCTGTTGAAACCTATTCAAAGCGCAGTTAATATGTATATATATATATATATATATATATATATATATATATATATATATATATATATATATATATATATATATATATGTGTGTGTGTTTTGTGTGTAAGTTTGCTTTGTTTGTTTGTATAAATAGCGTTCGTTGGGCCATGCTGAACGTTTTAACCGTTTATCTATATATGTAATTATAATGCGTACATGTGTGTGTGTTGGTGTGTGTGTGTTGGTGTGTGTGTGTGTGTGTGTGTGTGTGTGTGTGTGTGTGTGTGTGTGTGTGTGTGTGTGTGTGTGTGTGTGTGTGTGTGTGTGTGTGTGTGTGTGTGTGTGTGTGTGTGTGTGTGTGTGTGTGTGTGTGTGTGTGTGTGTGTGTGTGTGTGTGTGTGTGTGTGTGTGTGTGTGTGTGTGTGTGTGTGTGTGTGTGTGTGTGTGTGTGTGTGTGTGTGTGTGTGTGTGTGTGTGTGTGTGTGTGTGTGTGTGTGTGTGTGTGTGTGTGTGTGTGTGTGTGTGTGTGTGTGTGTGTGTGGGAATACCCTGTTTTTCTTCTGGCCTTTTCATCTCTGATCTTGACCTGTATGTGTGTGTGTGTGTGTGCTAGTCTGTGGGACGGGTGTTGTTTATTCATGGTATGACGGATTGAATGTTTATGGTGTATTCAGTGTGTGTGTGTGTGTTTGTTGGTTCCACCAAAAATATAGCGAGGGTCAGCGTGCGTGTTGTGTTGTCTTGAGTGAATGTGCACACTAGGAATACAAATGTTCAACGTTTTCTGAAGTTTGAGAAAGACAAATTTACGCTTTATTTTCTGACAACATTTTATACGAAAACTCCGAAAAAGATGTCAGTTTTTTTGTGTATCTTTAGAAATGATAGCGCACAGTTATTTTAGTTTTTTGGTGTCAAATTACATACCGAATTGCAGTAATATGCCATCAAAGCAAGCAAGATTCGCAAGATCGATTTATGTAGACATTAACTGATTTTCAGCATAGGAGCCAGTGAGTCGCACCCACAAGCAGCACGTAAAATGTGAAAGGCCTCGCGCAAAATTTAACAACTTACTATTTTGCCAAACTGTCGCTCTTTTCGAAATCGTAACTCTAAAATTGCTTTGAGAAATTAGCACGCACGAGTGTTGACGTCATACATTTACATGTAAATTGGTCATAAATTGGAGTGCCCTCGTTTTCAACAGCATGGACTAACAACACATATTTTTACATGACTGACAGTGAACTCAATGTTGACAATGTTTTGTTTGAAAAAAGAAGAAAAAAGAGCATTATTAGAGGTTGGTTTGTGTTTCGTGGCAACCGCAAGCTCTGTTGTGCAAGCTACCAAACATTTGATATCTGCGTTTCCAGCTATGCGTAGTGAAAAAATGGTAAATTAATATGAATAAAGTGAAAGATTGTCAGTAGACCAACCCACCCTGCGATCAGGCTAAATCAAACCAAACTTTATTCTCGTTCAATTTGTCCAAAAAACATACACACACAAAGAAACACTACATCACACACACACACACATTTGTATACGAATGTGTGCATGTGTATATGTATGCTGGTGAATCTATTTAAATTTACTGCAAAAACAAATATTCAGTACAAAATCATAGAAACACAAAATCATTTCGTAATATACCATATTCGTTTACTATCATGTATCATTCGTTTACTATGTGTGTGTGTGTGTGTGTGTGTTACATGCGGAATGTTTCGCACATACACGTGATACCGTTGTAGATGAACGTATTGTTGATGGGGGCATATTGAGAAGTGAGCAATTTGATCACCTCGTGTGCCGCACACCCGCCTAGTATCAGCCAAACATCACAACAATGAATATAGATCACGTTCATCAAAAAATATGAATACATTCTTATCTACTTAATAATATTAAGTAGTGAATATTAGTAAGGAGTAATATTATTTAATTTGGATGGGTAATAAGTTGTTACTTATCACTACTGACAGTACACACACACACACAAACAGTCACTGATAATGATAAGGAGGTCACAAAAGACGAAGGCAAACACACGAGGAGATCAACGACAATGCAAAATGGAAGAGTGAAAATTTAGAAATGATGAACAAAATTGGGACGATTAAAATATAACGGAAACAGTGAAAAAGACACGCACACACACACACACACACACACAACAAAAATAATCATTTATGTATAACCCTGCGAGAGTAAATGTGTCATGTCAACAAGAACCACTATGTAAGGGGTTCTTAAAGGTTCTCGCACCTGCTAAAGTTGCAAGCTTGGTTCATAACGGATGCAATGATTCCTGTGCAAACTAGGAAAAATTACCTATGATTTATATATTTCCCTGGAAAAACACTTGAAGAAAACTTAGCGGAACTTAAAGTTGTATGGATGAATATTGAATAGGAATTTTTTTATTACTACGTCGTTTGTATTTCATCGTTTTGATCACAGCTATCAATAATCCATGGGGGTGCGAGAGCTGACTGCTTATTTCACTGGCGGATCTAGAGGGGGGATCAGGGGACTGAAGCCCCTCCCCAAATGTTTCCATCAACTCTGTAGCAGTTCGGCTAGACACACACACGGGCGCGGTTGATGAACGAATGTATATTATTAACAACAATGGCGGATGAATGATAATCAAACACATTAACGACGCACCACATACAAAGCAATACAAATACAATTAGTGTTGCCAGGTCACTGGCTACAGCCCCCCTACAGGTGCCTGCACCGACTGTACGAACCGGCGTGGAGGACAGACGGGTCTTGCACGCCGGGACCAAACTATACGAGATGGCGGCAGTGATGGAACTGGCGAACGAATTCGGGTCGGCACGTTCGACACAGCTGGTGGCGAATGAGAACCGGAACTTGACGGGTCCGGTGAGGCCAGTTGAGACTGTACAGCACGCTCCAGATGTGCCGGCTTCAGTCGGTCCACGGCCACCGTGTCCTGTCGTCCTTTGTTGTTGATAACGAATGATTTGTCTCCTCGGTGAATCACTTCATACGGTCCCTGGTACGGTGGAGTCAATGGAGGACGAACACCGTCGACCCTCACGAACACATGTGTAGCGGTTGCCAGCGATGGGAACACGAACGGACGCTCAGCATCGTAGCGGCGATGCCACGCTGTCGGTACAGGCTGCAAGTGGGCAAAGGACTGGACCAGTTGACGAGCCACTTCACTCGCTGGAGCAGGGTGACTCTCTGAGAAAAATTGTCCAGGGAGGCGCATTTTCTCACCCAGGACTAACTCTGCAGCCGAAGTGCCGATGTCGGGCTTGAAAGCAGCACGCATTCCCATGAGTACGACTGGTAGAGCCGACGGCCAGTTGACGTTCCTCTGCAGGGCAGCAGTTAACGCGGCTTTCAGCTGACGGTGGACACGTTCAACCAGGCCATTTTGCTGTGGCATATAGGCGCAAGACGTGGTCAGCTGCACTCCCATCAATACCCACAACTCTTTCCACAGGTCGGATACGAATTGGCTACCGCGGTCCGACGTGATAGAGCGGCACATACCGAAGCGCGCCACCCAGTCGAGTAGAGATTTCGCACAGGCGGAAGCTGTTGCATCCTTCATCGGGACAGCGTCTGGGTAGCGGGTGAATCGGTCGATGACAGTGAAAACGTACCGGTATCCGCCGGACTCCGGCAGAGGACCCACAATGTCTACATGGAGACTCTCGAACCGACCGGAAGGTGCAGGCGGGCGACGCAGTGGTGTGACCTGATGTCTTGTTACCTTGCATTGCTGACAATGCAGGCAGTTCTTGGTCCATGCAGCAACTTTGAACGCAACGCGAGCGAACACGAATCTCTCCGAGATCAAACGACGAGTTGCACGAACACTCGGATGATGCATATTGTGAAACTGCTCATAGATCTCACGCTGCAGGGAGGCCGGCACCAGGGGCCGATCCATGCCCGTCGAAACATCGACGAGGAGTCCAGACGCAACACCTTTTATGTCACGTCGCTCGATGCTCAGTGATGCGGACGAGGCCAGCGACGCAACTTCTTGGCAGTTGACTTGTTCTTTGGCCAATCGCACTAGATCCAAGCCTTGCTGTGCTTCAGTGTGGACGACAGAGGAACGCAGTGGAGCTCCTCCAGCAATGTGCACTGGTGGTCGACTTAGGCAGTCCGAGACGACGTTTCTGGGTCCGCTGATGTGACGAATGTCCGTCGAGAACTCACTTATAAAGGCAAGCTGTCGCTGCACTCGAGGCGAACGTTCTGCCGAACTGGTGAAGGCGTACGTGAGCGGTTTGTGGTCAGTCCATAACTGTAAGCCAGGTCGACCCTCCAGCAGGTGATGAAACCGTCTGATGGCACTGAAGAGCGCATGCAGCTCTTTGTCACCCGTGCACCAGCGTAGTTGGGCACCTTGGAGCTTGCGAGAGTGATACGCCAAGGGAACCCAGATTCCACGCTGTCTCTGCAGGATTACTGCTCCCACGGCTGTGTCTGACGCATCAGCCACGACCTTGGTCGGGGCGTCGTTCCACGGGAACGCCAGACGGGACGCATTGGCCAGTGCACGCTTGCTTGATTCGAAAGCGGACATCTGTGCATCCGTCCAGTGTAATGTACGTCGGCTGAGTCTACAGGCGTCGTGAAGTGGCTGCAACAAAGTCGCGATGTGTGGGATGAAGCGATGAAAATGATTAATCATTCCAAGATATCGCTTGCATTCGTTGACACTGCCAGGCGGGGACATAGCGACGAGATCAGCAACTTTATCCGGCAGCGGTTCGATGCCGAGCGCAGACACTTTGAGGCCGAGAAAACGCACCTCAGACCGACCGAAGACGCATTTCTCGGGCTTCACAACGAGACCCGCTGTCCGGAGACGGCGAAATAACTCACTCAAGTCGCGGCGGTGTTGATCGGCGTTGGGTGAGTACACGAGAATGTCGTCAATGTACACATAGACGTTGGACATGCCTCGGAGCACTGAATCCATCAGCCGCTGAAATGTCTGTGCGGCGTTAGACAGACCAAAGGGCATGCGCCGGTACTCAAACAAGCCGAATGGAGTCGTGATGGCTGTCTTCTTCTGGTCTGGTCCGTGCACAGGGACTTGAGCAAAGGCTTTTGCGAGGTCCACGGTGCTGAACGTCGTTGCCCCACTCAGCCGGTCTGCGAACGTCTGAAGGTGAGGAACCGGATAGCGGTCAGGAACGGTCAGCGCGTTGAGACGCTCGTAGCATCCTACCATGCGATATGATTTCCCTCCGTCCTTCTCAACGAGATGGATAGGGCTGGACCACTGCGAAGATGACGGCACCAAAATGCCTTGCCCGACCAGATAATCCAGCTCTCTCTTGGCTGCAGCTAGTTTCGCTGGCATGAGACGGCGTGGCCGGGCGTATACTGGGTTGCCACGTGTCGTGATTCGATGTTTCACGCCCGGTATTCTAACAGCAGGGAAGCCGGTCGGAGGGGTCGACAGCTGTTTGAACACTTCTGACAGGCGTATGTCGGAAAAACGATCGTCATCTGCTTCGTACCGTTGGTCAGTCTGAACGTGCGCTAGTGATGGATGCCAGTCAGTGCGATGCCTGGAACCGGTGGTCGAGAGGAAGGTGGCGCTGTCTACTAATCGATGCCGGCGCATGTCGATCATCAGACCAAACTCTCGAAGGAAATCCGCGCCGAGAATTGGTGTGGGCACCGCTGCTACAATGAACTCGAAGGTGTAAATACGACCTAGGCCTAGATCTACATCCATGCGGCGGCCAACTTCGTAGACTGGTATCGAAGTGCCGTTGGCAGCCCGGAGAGTCGGTCGTTGTAGGGCGCAGCGATTCACCTGGCCTGCAGGCAACAACGAAACCTCTGAGCCGCTGTCGACAAGATACCTGCGACCGGTGAGATCTGACACGTACAAAAGATGGCACTCGTGGTTGTTGCAGCCGGTCGTGGCCATTACCGTCGGCTGCTCCGTCCGTTTCCCGACATGTCTGTGTTGAAGGAGCATGACCCCAGACACTTGCGGGCGGATGGTCCGTACTTACGATGCAGGCGGCACCAGCGATTCACAAACGCATCAGACTGGGACGACTCCTCGATTGATAGTTGCCGCTGCTGTGACGCTTGCGGTCGCATGGGTGTGCGAGACTCACGCATTGTCCGGGTACGTAGCGCAGCGCTGACCTGCAAATAATCCTCGTCTTGGTCGGCGCTCGGGATCACCTGGGCCACAACAGAACTGGACGGCGATACCAATTGATGATGGGCGTCAGCCCGAACAGCGACCTCACGGAGACACTCTTTGTTCAGCCACTCGCGGCAGAGTGATTGGAGCGCCCCAGGCATTCTGCACAGGAACACTTCGCGGATAATTTCGTGGTCCGTGTCGTCTGGGTACAGTGCTGCGAGGTCTCCAAATAACTCGGACGGCTTCCTCGATCCAAGTTGTCTCGGCAGATTCTCAAGTCGTCGAAGACGCTCTGCAGGTGTGAGTCGCAGTCTGCTTCTCAGCCTGTGTTGGAGACGGTCATAGCAGTCGGGGGCCAGCGGTGACTGCGACACAATATCCTTCACTAGCCTGAACTGAGCCGGCGGGAGTTTTGCGAGGACCTTGCGGAGTTTCGTGGCTTGTGTTGTGATGCCCCCATCAATGAGGAGGTTATCACACATTAACAGCCATGTATCAATGTCCATCTCATCGAAAGTGGGCAGTTCCACACGAATTGGGGCGCACAATCCCTCAGCCGTCTCAAAAGACATGGCAAATAATGAAAATCGAAGCGAAAGCAATTATATAATCAATAATGAATGCGAGAAACAGTCTCTCGAAATCTCACTTGCATAAAGCGAGAATAATCGGGGTCACCACTTGTAGCAGTTCGGCTAGACACACACACGGGCGCGGTTGATGAACGAATGTATATTATTAACAACAATGGCGGATGAATGATAATCAAACACATTAACGACGCACCACATACAAAGCAATACAAATACAATTAGTGTTGCCAGGTCACTGGCTACAACTCCTCATAACCAAGAGGTTCACTAAAAGAGGTCAAGAAAATTATATTTATGTAGAATTTGTTGATATAAGCCTTATCGCAAAAACGTTGCATAGTGATGCATGACCGCTCACAAAAACTAATTCGAATTTGAATTTTGGTTAATTTGAAATGTGTGTGTGGGTGATTCAATACAATACCGATGAAAGCGGCCGTGTAGTGCAATTGTGTATCGCCATAGCGACACATCTCCTGAATATAGTCGTCGGATACAAGCCCCGTGGATGAGCCACAACAACCCCACTCACACAACAACGCACATACACATTTCTGCCACACACACACACATACATACACATATACAACACTGGCCAAATAACGTTCAATATAGTATTTAGAACCGGCAGGTTAGTCAATGTGTTCATGTCTAACTAGGAGATTTATCTCGTTATCAGACATTGACAATCTGTTGTCTAGTTAATATTTGAAATATGTTTGTTTTGGCATAATTGAACTTGAACACACAAACATACACACACATGAAAATCTGGGGTATTGGTGTGACGATGTGATGTGACGGTGTTGGTGTAATGGTGTATTAGTGCATCGGTGTGATAGATTGATGGTGTAATGGTGTAATGGTGTACTGGAGTGACACCAGTGGTGTAATCTTGATATACCGGTGCAATGGTTCTCCGACATTTTTAAGTTGCAATACTCTTGTGCATTGATTCATTTCTACAGATGTGTCTGTGTTTGTACAGATGTTCCTGTGTTTCTATGATGTTTTCTATGTTTTATTGCTATCCGTGTCGCAATTACCTTAGACAATAACAAGTTTCAGTACCACAATAGTTGTGTATTTTTGCCACTGAAAGAACCAAACAAACATGCGAGATTTTCTTTATTTGCTAGGCGGTATAATATTGTTTCCCATTTGTTTTGTATTTATATCCACAACCAATGAATTGTAGAAAAGTTTGCACAGAAATTGATTGCATTGAAAACGCTGCGACACTACTGAAACATTCCACTAATTAGGATACAGTATGGATATTATAATTAGCGACAAAGCAGACAGAAATCACACACACACACACACACGTACACACACAGAATCAATAATACCAACACCGTGTGACCAATTCAACTTGATAAAACTTGTTAGTATAAAATCAACCAGAAAGGGAGAATATTGTGGTGTTATGTCCCTCCCCCAGGAACAAACCAAGAGACTCTCTAAAGTCACAAATGTCTAGATTTAATTGCAAACAATCAACCAGCCACCAAAGGAATAAACGCTGAACAAAATTAGTCAATTGCGCAATCAAACAGATATCAGAGATAAACGTATGCGGTGCTTAACGTGAACAGAATCTCGAACACTCACAACGTCTACGATAGAAAATCTTCAGTCCAGGAATTGTCAGGGTTGGTATGATGAAACAACGGATACGTCCAACTCCTTGGCAGAGCCGGTCTGGGAGGGTTGGCTGGCGATAGAGCGTGATTATGCAGTCGCAAGTACAACGGAAGCTGTTCGTTGCGTTCATGCGCCGAAGAAAGGCGATCGTTTCTGTCATGACCGGACGGTGCAATTAACGCAACCTGATTGGCTCTGGCTCGATGACCCAAACGTGTTTGAAGACCAGTCACCTCAACTCTGGGCAGTGTATTTTGAACGGACAGCGGCGGCGCAGACTTTGGCATAGACCATGGCCGTATCGCACTCCACCAATGCGAGGGTAAGTTGCTCCTAGCGTAGTTCGTCCGGCAGTCATCGTCTTGTCTTGGGCGTGTATCGGACGAGTTCGCATGTTGCATCAGAGAGGATCGACACAATCTATCGGACAAGGTGCCTGGATTGACCAAGTGCTCAGGCTGATTGTATTTGGGGACGACGCCAGATATATGTTTGTCTCGGTCAGTGATAGTAGAGTGGGTGGAATCACCAGTGACCATGGTAGCCAAAGAAGAAAGTGCCTCTTGATTCTGAATTGGAACATGACGACGCTGCTCTTGATAATATGGCTGCAGTTGTTGCAGACCAGCAGGGGATCCAGGAAGACTGGTATGAGCTAGCTGATGTGGACTAAGCTCCGTTTGCCAGTTTGACGATCGGTTTTTGATGGACATGTCAGAAGCAATAGACATGGCCATCTCTCGTATGTTGAAAAACAAACGTGTGAGGAAATCAAAATCAGTGTTTCCAATGACCCGCACACTGAATTGAAAATCTGTCCGGTGAATTCGAACGAACCTGTAGAGATAATGAATTGTGTGTTGTAGCTTGGCCAAGGAGAGATTGAAAACATTGGAAAACGCTGGAACTGTCGCAAATGCAGAAGGAATCTGGAGTTCTTCGAGCAAAACATTGTTACAGCATGGAGAAGGCGACGCATATATAGCCTCCCTGAGTATTGTCAGTTCAATAGGAAGGTACGGCGACAGCGTGAGGGCGGAAGCATGATTGAGTCCCATGCGCCAATATGTGTTTATAGAATGGGTTACAATGCGAGTGGCCATTTTCTTGTTGGCAAATACGGAAAGGTGAGTAGTTAAACTGCCGCCGTGAGGTATCTTGACACCGGGAAAATCGTAGCGCTTGTAGTGAACCCAAGGATAATTGTTCACGGGCACTTTGGAATTGATGGCACTGAACATGGCGATGTTTTCATCGGCACCTAGTAAGTTTTCTATGGCCTGTAAGAATTTCCGCTGTATGGACAGCTCTCTAGAAAGCTGACGTCCATGCCAACTAGACGAAAAGGCCACAACAAAAGTGTACGGACGTTCGTCGACGAAAAATCTGGTCATGAAAGGCGCGTTCGACGATATGCCGCTCCACAAGAACATATTGTCCATCTGGACCTTGCGAGGATCGTACACGACCGCGCCCAGCATCCAGAATGTAGATGCAAAACGGTCCGACGTGGGCACGTACTCGAGAACGTATGGCTCGACACCGCGTTGCAAAAGTTCCACGGTGACCCGGTCGGTCAATCCGTTCCAAAAGAGAATATCGTAGTCGGATACAACAGACAACATCCGCTCTAAGACGTCGGCTTGGCTGATACGATGCAAGTCAAAGTTGAACAGATGATGATAGCCCACTCTTAGCTGGTCGCACAGCACGCAACTGGGTGCGCCCAAGGCCACCAAGAGAAGCAGAAACAACGACATGTTGACACAAACCCTTGTTGCAAGCGACCAAACTCCTTACTATGTAACTCCTCCTATGTACTATTTGGCAAATACAATTCCAATATAAAACTGGCTTGTACAAGTGACGCGCAGTAGTAATCAAAACAATTGTTGATTGCAAGTTCTAATTTCGCACTCAATCACTGACAAAATGAACGTGCAACATCAAACACGCACGCACATGCAAAACAAAATGCACACCGAATCAGGGATTTCAGTTTTGTTATCGCTTAAAACAATACGTCAGCGGCAAACCTACAGAAAATGCATTTAATTACAGGATTTAATCAGTCGCGGGATAGAGTCTACGCTCATCATTCATACGCTTATTTTTATTATTATTCTTAATTACAGGCAAATTCAGTAGCGTGGGAAGAGTGCAAGTGTACTATTACCACCCTACGGTGGTTCCATGTACTGGAAGCGCCCAAAAAATTTAGAGAGAAAGATAGTTCGAAAAGTAAAAAATTTAGTCAGGAAGATGAAAGTTAATCTGAGGAAAGAAGCCAAATAAATAATTCATGCCAAGTCTAAGTCTGCGTAAATTGACGATACGCCTGTCTAATGTTATTATAACTTTATTTTCCTAACTTAACTATGTTTCTAACTTTGTCTTTCAGAAACAATGGCGGTGTTAACGAGTGGTGGGGGCTTGCAGGGGCTGAAATCCCAACGAAAAATGTGCGAAATCCTCCACACAAAAGTCCTGACCATAAACATTTAGATATTTTTCCTTAGCCCCCCTCAGCCCGGAAGAATCCTGGCGACGCCCCTGTCCACATATTCCCAACAAAACACCGCCTGAAGACGCCCCTTCAATATAGCCGAATAAATAACAATTGTACGTCCACAATCAAAAGCGAAATTGCCCGAACGAATTCGAAAAAAATGCACATCATTTCACGAAATTAAACAAGGGCTGAGTTTTGACGGAACAAAACCAAATGTCAGCGCAACCACACCTTGAATAACACGAATAATTGACAAGCGAACCATTCACCGATACATACACACACAATGATATCGCTTAACACTGAAACAAATTACTCCAAACACACAAACACACGCATATAAACACTCACAAACAAACACATATAACACACACACACACACAAACACATAAACACAAAAAACACACACGCACACACACATAAACAAACACACACACACACACACACATACATGCAGTCACACACAAACACACGCATATAAGCACTCACAAACAAACACATATAAACACATAAACACACACATATAAACACAAAAAACACACACACGCACGCACACATAAACAAACAAACACACACATATATCACACACATATAACACACTCACAAACACACACACACATACACACACCTTGAGTGCGGAGATATCGTGGTCGAGATGAGAGTCTCGTGCGCCAACAACTGCGCCGTTTTTGTCGACGAGACGAGCAATGGCGCGCAGCAGGACATACACGGCCATGTTACCGTCTGGATTCTGCAAGTGACACACTGACACACACACCCACACATCCATACACATCCATATGCCCACATGCATGTATGTATATACTTATGTATATACATATATAAGTATATAAGTATACATATATGTATATGATATGTATATATGTGTGTATGAGAGATGTATAGATGTGTATGATATGTATAAGTGTATATATATGTATATGTATATAAGTATATATACTTATGTACATAAGTATATATATACACTTATACATATCAAAATTGATGTTCACTCACGCACCCGGTATAATTATGAATATTATGTAGATGAATCACTTCATCGGGTACAATCAATATATTTGAGTACGAACGTTTTCGCCTAACGGCTTCTTCAGATACTGAAATTCATTCAATTTGAATGAATTTTGCATGTGTGTGTCTGTATGTGTCCATGTGTATATCTGTATGTACGTGCGCGTGTATGTGTATGTTTGTGTCCCTGTTTGTGCATATACTGTGTATGTGTGTGTATGTATGCCTGCATATGTATGTGTGTCTGCGTCTGCGTGTTTGTGTGCGTATGCGTGTATGTATGTGTGTGTGTATATATATCTGTATGTACGTGTATGTATGCATGTGTGTGTGCTAGTGCAAGCCCCCCGCCCCCCCTCAGAAAACCCCCAACCAATATGACTGGCAGAGATGGCTGGACGCTGGCGCAGCTCATCACACAGCCGCGTGCCGCCGAAATGGCGCAGCGCGTGCGTGTTGCGGCAAAAATGGCGCAGCCGATCGTCGGCCAGCGGCGGCCGGCCCAGCATGCGTAGCAGTGGCTGTATGTGCTGCTGCAGTCGCTGACAACACCGCTCCGCCTGCTCCGTGTATCTGACACACATACACACACACATATAATGATATATACGGCGCCGGTAAATAACCACAAATTTCAAACCTGTATTGCGAGTAAACTATTTTGTGCAGATCAATAATTTTTTGTATTTATGTTCCAGGTTTTATAGTAGTTGTGGGCCATAGCAGGAGGGAACGTTGCAGCTAAAGATGATAACAGAAGAAATGAAAAGGCACGCTGTCATTGTGGCGCTTCACGCCGGCAACGAGGCGCCGGAGGTCGCCACCTTCCTCAAGGTCGACAGAAGCTTCGTGTACAAAGTCAAGCGGAGCTTGGATGAGTCTGCGGGCAACGTCCAGTCTGTGGCAAAGCGGAAGAAGCATTCCGGACCATCTGATGCCATCAGAGACGACGATTTCATCGCCAAAGTCCAGAACATCGTCGGCGATGACCCAAGCAAGTCAATCCGAGCCATCGCTCGGGAGCTGCAGGTGCATCACAAGACAGTGTGGCGTTGCATCCACGAAGATTTACGCTACAGCTCATATGTGATGAGGCGAGGTCAGTTTATGACACAACAAACCAAGGAAAACCGCTAAGAAAAAAGCAAGAAGTTGTTGTGTGAAATCAAGCATCCCGATGAACCCAAAATGCTTTGGTTCTTTTCCGACGAGAAAAGTTTCGACCAAGATCAAAAGGTGAACGGGAGGAACGACCGGTGGTTGTGTCAGGACCCCGAGGATGTACCCCACGTCATGCACACAAAGTTCCCAGCCACCGTCATGCTTCTCAGCGTCTTCTCCAACCAGATAGACGTCGTGCCTCCGCATTTCTTGCAGAAAGGACTTCGGGTGAACGCCGAAGAGTATGTCAAGGTTCTCCGTGATGTCGTGAAGCCCTGGATCGACTGAGTGGCCAAGGGAAGGCCGTATGTCTTCCAGCAAGACTGGGCACCTGTCCACAAGGCCAGGGCGACGCAGGAGTGCATGAGCGCCAACCTGCACAGCCACATCACGCCCGAGTTCTGGCCGCCAAACTCCCCGGACTTGAACCCGCTCGACTACTACCTGTGTGGCGTAGTCGAGAGGGACACCAACAAGCTCCCACACAACACGCTCGACTCTCTGAAGCAGCCATCAAGCAGGTGATGGTCAAGATGGACAAGGCCATGCTGACCAAGACCTGCGCCCGGTTCAGGCCACGGATCGAGGCCGTCATCGCTGCGGAGGGGGAATTCATCGAGTGAAGTGTGATCGACAGGTCGCCATCAGCTACCCCAGTTCAAAGCTTTCATCCAATGTACTGACTTTTGTCAAAAAATAAATGTTTTGTGTGGAGCACATATTGCCTTCATTTACGGGCGCCAACATGTACACACATATACAATGAATACACACATACACACACGCATACTAATACATACACACACGCATACAATGAATATACACACACGCACACACCAACATAAAATGAATACACAAACGTACAAACACGCATACTAATACATACAATGAACACACACACACACACACACACAGAGAGAGAGAAAGAGACCAACACATATACATGAATATACACACATACGTACAAATACAAATACACACACAGAGACACAAATACAAATGCACACACAAACACATGAATACACACCTCACACATACACACACACACAAAAATGTACAAACACAGACACACATATAAAGAGAAAGAGACACACACAAATCAATTTAATTAAATCAAATGTTTGTATATAAGTTAATTTAAATAGTTATCTTTGAATTTTGCGTTGATATAAAATACATATCGCTAATAAATACATCCTAATAAATAAATGTGTTGATTTAGACACACAAACACTACAAAATATGTTCTCATATGATTAAGTGATCTCATATGTTATCTCATATGTGAGACCACCGGGAGATAATGGATTTATCAGTCTGTTGCCCGATTGTATATATACACTTATATTGAGCTTTTCTATTTGACTCATCGTGTATTTCTTTTGCTTCTTCATTAGCTTTCATCTTCCTGACTAAAAGCTTTACTCTCTTTCTCTCTACATCTTTTTGGGCGCTTCCAGTACACATGGGGCCACCGCAGGTAATAGTGCACTTGCACTCTTCCCGTATGCTACTGAATATGCCTGTGATAAATAATAATAGTAATATTAAGAATAGCTACAGTGTTTGTAGCTGGATGTAGCGGTGCGAGTCGGAGAACATATCGGGCAGATCTCCTCGTACGGGTAGTAAGCCGCCGCCTTCCTCACTGTGTACATAGTCGCGCAACGCCCGAACCATCAGCCAAAAATCACTGCTCTACACACACACATACACATTACATTACATTAAGACATTTATATCGCCATTTTCACCCGAAGGTCTCAAAAGCGCTCACACACATTCACACACACAAAACAGACAAGTACATATACTCACAAACATAAACATACACTCACGTTTACATACTCAAAAATACACACGCACACACATATTGAATAAGATAGCACAGCAGACATACATCACATAAGACAACACACACACACACACATATATATATATATAAATTATGTTTCGTCTAGGATCATAGCGCCTAGACGGATATTTCTGTCATTTTTGTGTTTTGTGTATTTGTTTGAAATGGTTGTGTTGTTAAATGTGGCCATATATATATACAATAAACAAACAAACACACACACTTGCATACACACAGCTGTGTAGTTCCTGCTTTTAGTATATTTTTAGACATTTTTATAACAATCCCTGAAGAACAAAAGCGGCCAACAAGCAGTGATGTGTAAAAAAACAAACAGACAGAGGCAATTACAGTGTGTGAGTGCGCCGAATTCGCCACGCAGTCAGTGGTGTAGTGTGGAGGGTGCGGGGGAAGGGATGCTTCGCCCCGGGCGGCCCGAGAACTGCTGAAAACGTTGAATTACCCTTATATTTGAGTCGCATTTCTATCTCACATCTGCTGTTTTCATCTGAAATAATTAATGAAGGCAAGATCAATTGAAAATAATGATGAATTTCTCCAGTTAGATGACTGGAAGCATGCACTATCATAAGGGATTAGTATTTTCAGCTATATCGATACATTGATTTCATAGTTTCCTTACTGCAGTGTTGAATGGCACAGTCTCTTGTAGCTATGTGACCCGTAAACATACATGGTGGGAAAGATCAGAGCCGTAGCAACCGCCCCCCGTACTCCCCGGCCGGGGGGCCCCGAATGTTGAGGGGCCCCTTTGCTTCACGTATTATGTGATTATGTCTAATAAATGCATTCATTATTTGGTGATTTATTCACAATGGGGGCCCAAGTGTTGCCTTCGGGGGGAAGGGGGGGGGGGCATAATTCCTCGCAGCGGCTCTGGGAGAGACGGCAAAAAACCACCACCCCGGAAGACAGATATCCTAGCTACGCCAGTGCACGCAGGGCTGCACCTTGTCTGTCAGTGTCTCGCACTGTTGACAGTTGAACAGTTGCTGAACGCTGTCAGGCACACGACCAGCGCCGAAACAAGTATTGACCATTTTCTGTGCCTCATCAATGTTCTCCTGTAGTTGTTCCACAGAACCATCCTCATTGCGCCAGCGAACTAACACACAAACACACACAAACACACACACACACACACACACACAAACACACACAAACACATACACACACAAACAACGCAACAATAAAACTTGTACGATATACCATGAAAGCTTGATTTAAAAGTTAATTTAAAACCTAACTCTATTTAGAACTATTTAATAGAACGGCACCTTTGATAAAACGGAATCTTGAAGGAGCAATTTAAAAATAGAACGTCATCTCTATTTGAACGTCACTTTGATGAATTCTTCTCTTTTGGCAATAACTATGACTGACTGATTTTAAATAGTAAATTTGTGAATACTTACCATGTAATTACTATGTATTTGTGTCTTTGGATAAATAAATATGCACACGTTACCCGGTTGTTTTTTCATCCATTAGATTTACCATATGTTCTCAAAATTCTTACCAGCTAGTGGAACAATAGATCGGCACTCTCTAATTGAACGGCGCTACGGGAGAAGGTTTGGAAAACAGAACGATATGCGGTTCTAATAGAGACATTACAGTAACCACAAAACAACAAAATAAGACAATATACACGCTCCACGTGTATTTTAGCGGGAGGACCGTGGTTCGAATTTCTTTGGGCAAATTCTATAATCCCACAGCCCCTGTCCACCCAGCAGTAAATGATGGTACCAGATATCAGTCATGTGTTGTGTCATGCATTCTGGGGAGGTGGCCCTCTCTAATACGTCTTACGTCCTTGTGGCGTCATAGCGTGGAGAGGGCTGGTTCTGCGGTGGCAGCGAGCTGCACGGGACACACCTGTGTGTTCATAAGCTTCGGCTTCTTCCCGTGTAACAGCTATCACTTGAGGCCTTTAACCTTTTTAACACAAAATACTCACACTCATCTAGCATTTGTTTGAACTGTTTCTTCTCGGCGTAGGTCTTGGGTGGAGAGAGTTTAGGAGCGCCGCTGTCCTGTTCTTCAACTCCCGCGCTCTTTGAAGCGCGCCCAGTTGAATTCCAGCGCTGTAGGCACTTGTACAGCAGCACCAGATACGGTGTGTGCATGTGTTGTGTGCGAGTCATGGTGTTCAGTTGTTGTGAGTCCATAAACTGGCGCAGCGCAGGCCAGCCACCAGTCTCCAGTCGTAAATCAGGCAGTGATGTGTCAGGGTGAGATTCAATCACCGCATGATCTTGCAGCTGAGAAATAACCACAACATCAGATCATCATTATCGTATTTATTCGAGTATAATGCACAACATTTTCTACCTGAACAGGAGCTAAAAAGTTTGTGTGCGCGTTATAAACGAGATCTGGTCATATCCAATATAAATATATATATATTTCTCACCGTTTTGACTGAGTCGCTAAAATGACACGATGTGACCTTCACCTTGCATTGAGCGCGATGCAAAACTCAAACAATAAATGCTCTCAATCATGACCGCATGTGTTCAATAATGTCTGTCACTTACAATGCTTGGTCTCAACTGATAATGAACCAACACAATTTTACACCGATTTCTAATGGAAAATCGACGAGTGCGCGTTATAGCCGAATAAATGTCACGGTAATAATATTAATTACAGCCAAATCCAGTGATATGGCATGAATGACAGCAAAATTACCACTGCAGGCTTTTACAAAATATTTAAACAATCAAGGAAATGGGATATAGGACCAAATTCGACAATCCATTGGAGGTATGGAATTAGCAAATAGCTAAACAAATCTAGTTTAGAGATATAAGGTTATTTTACAAATTTGTTTGAAGCTAGCACAGAGGACGAAGGTTAGGTTACAAAATTAGATTAGGTATAGTTATACACTAGGGTTGCTCATTTTTGTCAAATTGCTGGAAATTCGAATGGCGCGCAAGTATTCCACATGCTTTGAACGATTCTGAGTTGAACGTAATCAAAATAAATGTCATCAAATATTATTTAAGCGACGCGAAACTATTTTGAAAATTTCAAATTCGGCAATATTGAATGGTTTTTGTTTAAATACTAAAAAATAATACACCCTAGTAATAAAATACACACCGAATTGTTAGAAATAAAATGGTACAGTACAGGTGCGCGTACAGTGTACAGTGTACACACGTACCTGTACACGAATCGAACCAAACGGACCGTGACATTGGCACACAACCAACGGCACAGAACATTTCCACAACAGCTCAGACAACGCCGTCAAACACCTTCAAATACACATACACACACACACACACACACACACCAATGTGTGTGTGTATGTGTGTGTTTTGTGTGTGAATTCAGCTAGTTGTATGTTTGCAGAAATTGAGCTGAGCTCAGACTGTCCTGCCTCATATTCTCATCTCTTGTCCAGTCTATTTTTGAATACTGTTTTTGACATCACAATTTCCTCAGATAGATTATTCCAGTGATCTTCACATCCAACACTGAAACTGTATTTTGTAGTGTCTTTTAAACGCCGTGGTCTCCTCAATAATTGTTCATGAGTCCTACTACATCCCTGCTGGCACACTAGACCGATATCTTCTGGACTAATCTTTCCCGTCAACGCCTTATAGACATTTACCATGTGCCCTTGATCTCCTCTTTCAGCCAACGTTTTCAGGCTCTGTTTGACCAATCTCTTCTCAAACTTCAATTTATTTCTCCAACTATTGGCCAATTTTGTTGCCAGTCTTTGCATTTTTCCTATCCTTGTGTGTGTATAAGTGTGTATGTATGTATGTATGTATGTATGTATGTATGTGTTGGTGTGTGTGTGTGTGTGTGTGTATGTATGTATGTATGTGTGTGTATGTATGTGTGTATGTATGTGTGTATGTGTGTATGTATATATGTATGTGTATGTGCGTGTGTATGTATGTATGTATATGTGTGTATGTATGTATGTGTGTGTATGTATGTATGTATGTGTTGGTGTGTGTTGGTGTGTGTGTGTATGTATGTATATATGTATATGTATGTGTGTGTATGTATGTATGTATGTGTGTGTATGTATGTGTGTGTATGTTGTGTGTGTATGTATGTATGTGTTGGTGTGTGTTTGTGTGTGTGTGTGTGTGTATGTATGTATATATGTATATGTATGTGTGTGTATGTATGTATGTGTGTGTGTTGGTCTGTGTGTTTGTGTGTGTGTATGTATGTATGTGTGTGTGTATGTATGTGTGTATGTGTATATGTATGTATGTATGTATGTGTGTATATGTGTGTGTGTATATGTGTGTGTGTGTGTGTGTGTGTTGAAACTGACGAGTCTGACAAATCGGCCGCCACAACAGCCGAATATCCGGCCAGACACATTGCTTGTCGTCCGCCAGGTGGCGCTGCGGTCGGCTGTCTGGTCTGCGCGCCAGACGAGTCCTGGCTGGCAATCAGCTGTTGCGGCGAGAGCGCCACGTGTGCGCCACGAACGTCTCCGTTGAGCTCCAACAACAGTCGACAAACAACACTGCCGCGACACTCGCCCACACTGTCGCACTCCAGGAAGAAACTGTGTCGTACATACACATACACATACCACATACACACACCAGCATACACATGCAAGCACAAACACACATATACATATAGACACCAACACACACACACACACCGACATACACACGCACACCAACACACACACACACACTAACACCAACATACACACACACATACAGTTTTCCCTATAGGAGCATAGGAAAAGTGAAATAGCTTAGACAGCTCGTAATAGCAAAAAACGAGAACAATTGAAATGTTCAAAGAAGCTTGAATAAATCATGATTTGGAGACGGCACAGCTCGAACGGAGGCTCATAATTTGATAAATTTGATAAATTGATATCCCGTAATGCACAAATGCACGTGGTATAGTGTAGTATTATTGTAGTACTGCTGAGTAGTGTAGGACTACAGTAAGTGTTATCCAGTATCGGAAAATTGGAAATAAACAAAAAACATAAACAATAAATCCAGTTGAAGAAAGAGGTAAACAGTATGTATTAGCCGCATGCTTTGCTTTTTTCCTCCTCGTTGTTGTTTGTGTAAATGTTAATTTTTTATAAACTTACTTCATTTTCTTTCTTTAATTAAAGAGACTGGAAAACAAGCCGTTGTGGCTCATGTCTTATTTATATCGTGAATATATGTGAGTTGATTTAAAATTGCTGAAAGAAGTATAAAAAATAAAAATAAAAATGGTCGACTAGTTGGAAATAGATAGAAAACTAGATGAGACGAATGTTACTTGGCGTCCACATGATCGACTGTGACTGTTTCGTTGTCGACAATTGTGAACGAGCCGAGGCCGGCCAGAACCAGTGATTTGAGCAGCTCACTGGCCGTCGCCGAGCAGCCAATCACACACACACTGCTGCGCTCCAGAGCCGCCTGTCCATGATCGCCCCACAGTCTGGCGTGTTTGAGCGCATTCGACAACCAAGCACAAACACACACACAAACACACACGGGATTAGTATTATCATTATTAATTACTAGGGCTGTCAAAAGTTAATAAAGTTACTTTTTCATCTAAAGGTCACTTTTTCATGAGATGCCTAAAACTGCATGAAAAATTTGCATATGCTAATTATTAAAAAAGTTATTAGGTTACCAAAAGTTACTTTTTCATCGTTAGGTTACTTTTTTTGCTTTTAGGTTACTTTTTTCGCTTTTAGGTTACTTTTCCATTGTGAGTTAAATTTTGGCATATTTTTGTTATTTTGTTACTTGATCACTGGTTTTGATAACTTTTTTTCAGGCATAGAAAGTGTATAAATTAGAATAAGGAGGAAAATTGGATGATATATAAGCTCTGAAGATGAAAATATGCCTTTTGTTTGGCTGTTAAAATTTTAGATTTGCTTGCTTACACATGTATATTGCTTACCAAGCTTATATTTGCTTGCTATTTATTACCAACTTCTTTACTATTGATATTATATTCTATTCTGTGGTACTGGCTAATGTATATGCTTTTGGATACGTTGGATTGCTTCTCTTTATATCAAGAAGCTCACATGAGTCAGAGTACATGTTTGGAGCGTGGGATAGTACAACGTCTAAACTCTTAATACTCGATACTGCATAGTAACACTTGTCAATACGCACGAGACAGGGAGTATCATGTGATGTTTGCAGCGTGAGACAGTGTCATTTTCCCACGGTCGAACTCAAGAGACGAATCAGTGCCCCCTTATAATAATGCAGTCAGCAAATTATTGTTACATGTAGACATGGACTCACACACGTGCTATGTTCACGCACACACATTCATACATATTGGCGCAAAGAAACAAGCTGAATCACGTGACACCGACAGAAGTACCTCACACTCATATGAAATAATTATGATGCTCATAAAGTCCATTGTCTTGTTGAAGCGCTTGTGAGTTGCTATCACGTTGTTAGTCCAACTTTGTGTATCAATTTATCAACCGATATGCCTAAAATCGCAAGAAGTAGCACATCTAAAATGCGTTCTATCGTAGCCGAATTTGGCAAAGAGTTTGCTATTTCTGTCAAGAATGAACTTGTCTGCATGCTTTGTCATACAACTGTTAAATATGAGAAACGTCATTATGTGGACAAACATCGTGCCACCAGCAAACATCAAAGGTTATTGCCGAGTGCGCTCCGCAGCACATCAAAACAGGTGTTGATTCAGGAAGAATACAGCGATTTTCCGGAAAAGCTGGTGAATGCCTTTCTTGAGGCAAATATTCCTTTGCATAAGCTGTCGCACCCCAGTATCAGAAAGCTGTTTCAAAATGATGGAAAGAATGTACCATCTGCAACCTCGTGCAGAAATATCGTGAATAAGCTGGCACAGGACGAGTTTGACTCAGTGAGAAGGAAATTGGATGAAAAGAAAATTTTCCTAATGGTGGACGAGAGCGATGTTTCTGGAACGAAGTTTGTTAATGTTCTGGCTGGATCGATCGATGATCCAAGCAATACATATTTGTGGAGGTGCGAGAACGTTGAGAGTGCGGTGAATGCGCAGCTCATCATACACATTGTTGATGATGCTGTTAAGCACCTGGGAGTTGCTCGACAGGATTTTTGTCTACTCGTGTCTGACGCGGCTCGATACATGGTTTGTGCAGCGCAGACATTGAAACAATTGTATCCAACATTGTTTCATGTCACTTGCGTTGCACATCTCCTTCACAACTGTGCAATGAAAGTTAGAGGTTTTTACAGAGAAGTGAACAATCTTATTGCTCAGGTAAAAGCGTCAACGGTAAAAAATAAACATAGAAGAAATAAGTTTGCCGAAATAGGGTATCCTCCACAGCCAATCGTGACGCGATGGGCCAGTTGGCTGGAAGCAGCGTTTTACTATGCCGAGCATCTACCGACGGTTCGGCACATTGTCGAAAGCTATGAAGACGACGGAATCATAGTTCAGCGAGCGAAAGAGAGTGTGGAGAGCACAAATTTGGCGATGGATCTCTTGGCGCTGAAGAGAAACTATGCATGCATTGCCGAGCTAGTGAAAATGCTAGAGTCATCCCATTACACAATTGAAGAGGCTGTCAGAGAGTTAACTGAATTGAACCTCGGCAAGGATCCGTGTCAAATTTCCAGCTACATAAAGAAACGCCTTGAGAGCAACGACTTGGTGGGAATTGTCAGCATGAACAACAGTCAAGTATCACCTGCTACGTACGATCTTCTACAAAAATGCCAGCCAACATCAGCAGCTGTCGAGAGGTCCTTCTCGATGCTGAACAAAGTGCTTGCCAAAGACAGGATTTTTTCACCCTCCAATGTGAAAAAATATATGATTAAGTACTACAATTGTTCTTCACAAAAATCATCCAGCCAAGTTTGAAATTTAATGTTCAGCTGTGTTATGCATCGCCTAAATTTGTGCTGTGTTGTGTTCTGTGCCGCATAACCGTGTCGCAATTGTTAATAGTATTCTACATCGCTGAATTGTTCCAATTGTTTTTCGCCTGTATTGGGATGTTTTTTGGTGTTTTGTTGTAGAAATGTCACCAAAACCGAAGAGGAGAAAAACAGCTTTGTGGGCATTAACAAAAATTAATCATTTGCAAACGAGCACAAGGATATATTAAGGTTACTTTTTCCTGAAAATGAGATTACTTTTTTCTATTTTTTAGGTTACTTTTTTGATAGCCCTAGTTATTAGGTTACTTTATATGTTCACAAACAAACAACAAGCCGTGTATTTCATATAGTGTACTAATCAGAAAAGGCGTGATAAACATGTGATAAAGCGATACAAAAGTGATAATAACATTAAAATTCATGTGTTATTTTTAGGTTACTTTTTTAGGTTACTTTTTCTCGAAAATAAAGTTACCTTTTTCTGATTTTTAGGTTACTTTTTTGACAGCCCTATTAATTACAGTTGGACTCGGTGGTGTAGTGGTTAGCACATCCGCCTCACAAGCGGGAGGTCTGTGATTCGAAACCCGGAGGAAGAGAATTTCTTAAGCGATTTCTATAATCCAACAGTCCCTGTCCACCCAGCAGTAAATGATGGTACCAGATATGAGTCATGTGTTGTGTCATGCATTCTGGGGCCCTCTCTAATACATCTTACGTCCTTGTGGCGCTATAGCGTGGAGAGGGACGGTTCTGCGGTGACAGCGAGCTGCAAGTGGCACACCTGTGCGTTCATAAGCTTCAGCTTCTTTCCGTGTAGCAGCTGTCACTTGAGGCCTTTAACGTTTAACCTTTACAGGAAAGTCCAGTGAACAGTAGCTACATTTCGAAATGTGTTTTTCCTTCTAAGGCTTACATTCTACCAGTGACGACGCAAGGATTTTTCTACGGTGGAAAGGGGGCTGGGAGAGGCTAAAGAAAAAGATGCAGGAGCTTGGCGAAACATGACGCGCTACACCCGCAACGTTCATGTTCAGGATTTTTGGGGGCTCAAAGAGAGCTTGGCTCAATTTCGGAGAGATTCAGCCCGTCCACGCCCCCCTTGAAAAACACAAAATCACAAGTCTCACCTCAGTTGACGGTCGTATTTCTTGTCTTTCTCGCCGGCGTCGGGAGTGACGGGCAAAGACTCGGGCGAGGCAGACATAACGACTGAGTCATTCACTCTTCGCTCTCTGCGTCTCGCTTTCAGATTATTCTACTGTTTGTCTTTTTCGGTTGGCTTGATATTAATTCAATGTGAATCGAAAAGCGGCACTTGACAGGCTTGAAGCGAACGACACAAAAATTGCTCACATCAGACCAAAGACGAATTGTCAAGCTTCTCACCAAAAGACCATCATACTGGCAACAAAGCATGGTGCAAGTGTTAGTTTATGTAGGCGAAACACAAAACTATATTACAGACAGGCGCGCATACAAGAAGTCGAAACACCACCACACTTCGAACACGACCCTACCCTCACACCGTGACATACGGGAGCACACACACACAAACACACACACACACACACACACAGGCCTCACATCCACCGAAACAACCAATCAACAGCGAGCCGGTCACTCGCTCGCCGCCGCCGGGCATGAACGCTTGACAAACACAATCGTACAGTCTCACACAAACACAGGCACACTAATACGTTCATGCACTCAGACACTATCTGTCACACACACTCTCACCATACACAATCACACTACAGTTTACTTGGTCCAACTCATGTTAAAAACGTGCACAAATCACGAATTAAATCTCTAACAGCTCTAACAACCTACATTTGAACTTGCAATTTTGTTGTTGGCATTTTCAGTGTGCACCAGCCTGCACTGTTGTGCATTTTCAGTGTGAAACGACACATATACAGCGGCAACTCCCGATGGATACATCAGACATGCTTAAAACAACCCGTGACAAGATTTTAACCGCTAACGTTTGGTACGGAAGTTCGGATCCCAACCCACCGAGCCATTCGGTAGGATTTTCAATTCACATTTTTTGCAAAAACCAACTCTTGAAACGAATCCTCGCAACAAAAGATAATTACACTGTTTATTCTGAGTCCCGAGAAAATCAACATCTACACCACAACAACATCAAAACAATTCACACCAGAATCCTTTGAAAGCCAACTCTACAAATGAAAAACATACACAGCACAGCGCGCCATACTACACAGAACTTGATAAATCCTTTTTGTGTAAAACTTGGAAAATATTTAAAAAACATTATAGTTAACAAAATGTCAAGAAAAATAAGAACACCGGACTTTGTGGAAAAATGTGGACACTACAAGTTAATAGTGATCACCACGCTTCTGTGGTTCCCAAACACATGTGCAGGCACGTCTGGCAATTCTGCTTGACAGCACTACCGATATTTGGTGGGCGGCAGTTAGGAAGTGTATTGAACGATTGGGAGTGATGCGAGTGTGCGTGGAGTTTGTTTTTGTATCTTCGTTTGATTCATGTACTTTGAGGAATCTCGTCTAATTAAGTCTGCTTGTTCAGGTGAGACTTAACCGCTATATCTTCATGTGAACTAAACAACACATGGCGCAGCTGTCTTTAAACTAAACAGGCCAACTTTCTTCGTTGATGGTGAGAAATTTGAAACGGGATATGAATTTTGAGCGACAAAGTCAGACGCGAACAGTGGAACAAATTAACCAGTGATCAAACAACAGTAGAGAGTATGTAAACTGAAAGAAAGATGAAACATCACCAGTTGTACACTCATTGTCCGTTGAAAAAGTTCGGTAATTCATTATCCGACCCGGATAGCTTGCCCGTTAAAAAAACGGCAAGCTGTTTTTTTTGCAGCAGTGGGTGAAAGCTTATCGTGAATTTATCGTGAATTTTACGTGTCAGCCTGAATCTGACTGGTGACAATTAATTTCGCTATTTCATATCTCAAAAAGAATCTCATTTGTGGTCTCAAAAAATATATGCGATTATCGATCGTCGTGAATTTTAAATACGTGTTCAACCACCAGATGAACTAATTTTGACTCATTTTTGTGTTCATTGAGGGAAATACAATGGCTCTGTGATTTTTGCGCGCCCTACTGCGACAAAACAAGGAGCACAGAATATATCCACAGTGTAGACGCCATCACGCATTCAATCAGATGGTCAGAGAAAGAAATTTCACTACAAAAAAAACATCGAAATATATCGTTTGTCAAACTTTGTGAACTAAACTGTCGCCGGATCTGTATTCTGTATACAATGTTTTCAAAACCAAAACCGTTCTGATGCCAGCAGGCTACTCTTTGAAGCAGTGGCGGCGCCAGGATTTTCCGGTGGGGGGGAGGGGGGCTAAGGGAAAAGATGCGGGGGCTTGGCGAAATATGAAGAACTACACTCGAAATGTACATGGTGAGGATTTTTTGGGGAGCCCATGGTGGTCTTGGCGTATTTTGGGGTGCTTCAGCTCCTCCAAGCCCCCTTCCTGGTGCTGCCACTGCTACCAAACATCAAACACTACACAATAAAATGCATACAAATAACACTTGGAAACCAATTATTGCAATATGAATATAATATTTTTTATGGATATTACTATAGATTAAGTTTAAAAGCTTCAGAATATGTTCCCAAATAACATTTATATACAAATAATGTTAATGTGTATTTCATGTCTGTCCACACAGTGGTTATTATAGACAATGTTACAATGTTGTAAAATTAATTAGGTATGGACAAAAAACCGTAATAATGTCATACCATTGGGCGACAGACATTTCAAAGGGAGTTAAATAATGTGCCGAATCACACATGCTCCACATAACAGCGTACATCATTTTGATGACGTGAATTTATTGTAGGCTGCTGCCGCTCAATATGCAAATTGTTTCTGTGTGCAGCTCAGTCTGACCCTCGGCAACCCCAGCTCTCTTGCACATGCCGCTCGAGTTTTCTTGTTCGTCACTTGACTGCGCTACGTGAAAAGGGAACGTCAGAAAATTGGGCCCCTGTTGTCTTGCAACGTGCGCACGACTAATCTGAGTTCATGTCGCCGCACCATTTCTTTTACTGTGGGCCAACCCAACTCGTGCAGGGCAGACGAGACACTTTCACGTCTCCTTTTCCCAGTGACCAGCCGGGCCGCCAACTTCAACACATCATCCGGCCTCGACATCTGCTGCTGATTGGTTCCACCCCAAGTTGGTATGCACTAATTTAGTTTTGGGAAGACAAGAGACTCTACTAGACGTTTGAGCATATCCGAGGTGAGCGAACCGCGCAGCTTGAAAAGTGTTGTCACCATATTATTGCAGATTCGGACAGTTTGACCCACGTCAGTGTCCCAGACTAGCGATTGGTCAAAGGTGACCCCCAGTAATTTATTGAGGGCTGAGAACAGACAAATTATCAACCGACGTTCATTTGTACATCATTCGCTCTCTTCAGCATCTCGCTAGTCCCAAGCATCATCAACTCAGTCTTCCCAGGATTCATCGTCATACCGTTTTGTTTGAACCATTTGATCATGATGTTGAGACACTCTTCAGCACTGAATAGAGTCTCGGTAAGTGCAGCGGGAGGAGCCGACCAGATGAGTTGAGTGTCATCAGCGTATGATATTAAACTACCAGTCGTCAGGCAACAGGCAGTTTCATTTGTGTAGATTACGAATACCAGTGGGCCAAGATACGACCCCTGTGGAACACCCATGGACACAGACATCGCGTCACTTCCACCGCGCACAAACTGCTAGTCAGGTAGCTACTGATCCAGTCGTTCTGCACACCATACCAGCACAATTTGTCGCACAACCGTTTGTGATGCACCGTATTAAATACCTTGCTCAGATCCAGTGATACAAGCAGTGTCACTTCTTTCTTCTCCATTGCTGAAGTGGCATGCTGAATGCTATCAAGCAGAGCATGCTCTATTGAATGTGAGGTTCGGTACGCATACTGTCTGTTGTACAAAAGATTATTTGGATTAAAATAGCTTGTCAGCTGAGTGCAGTAGACCTTCTCCAAAATATTCGACAGACTGCAAAAAAGTGATATTGGACGAAACTCATTGTGTTTGAGGCCGTTGATTTATTTGGTATGGGTACAACAATTGCTGTTTTCCATCGCCCTGGAAACTTGCTAGACCTGCTAGATTGGTTAACTATACGAAGTAAAACTGGACCAATAACAGCAAATGTTCGCTTAATTGCAAAGAGCGGTATGCCGTCAGTTGCACAGAAGTTGTCGATTTCATACGCTGGACGATGCTGCTGAGCTCGGGAAGCGTGATGTTATTAGCATGAAATGAGCAGCTGCGGACAATCGACGGGCGAGACACACAATTTATGTCTGCGTCCTTTCTTGCACAATTTGCCAACTGTTGTCTCACGGATAAAAAGTGTTCGTTCAATTCGCTAGCTCTTTTTCTGTCTATCGCTGTGATTGTGTTTGTCGAGGAACCCTTTATAACTCTGCTTCTGATAGCCGTCCAAAAACTGGAGCTGCTGGTTCGTATTTGTTTTGTCAATAATTCACGCTGCTTTAAACATATGATAGATTTGACTTTGTCTCTAGCTTTGCAGTATATATCGCGCAATGTATTGACCGCTTGGTTATTTTCTTCTGCCGTACGACGCGATCTGCACCATTGCTTGTAGAGTTTGTCACGGGTCTTCCTCAGAGACATGATCTCAGCAGACTGGCAGACCCAAGGTGTGTGATGTGTATGGTGTCTTCTCTCTTTCAGAGGGCATGCTTGATCCAGACAAGAGTTACAATTTTTCATGAAGTAGTCTACTATAATTTCTACAGAATCAGTCACCTCTAGGTCATGCCAATCAGCATTCAAGAGATGTATGCAAAGTTCGTCCCAATTGAGGGAATTCCACGGACGATAGAGTGTCGGTGGTGGCTTTTTAAGCTTCATTCTAGTCTTGAATTCTGCCACAATTAGTAAGTGATCGGCAAAAGACGTGTTTGGTACATTCGTAATAATGTGATCCATCAATGACAGTCCACGGGGGTATGTAGGCTGCTTGATGAGCTGCCACAGCGCATAATCGTAGTAACAACACTTCTATTATCCACTAATAATCCACTTGCATTCGATCAAATTGCAAATTTATTCAACCAAATTGCAAATGACGCACTTTTATATTGGCAATTTGGCTCTACCAGTACCTATTGGATTTATATCGGCAAATTGATGTATTGCACAGGAGTAATATATAGTGAAGGGGATATAGTGAAGTTGAATTGCTTTCCTAATGCAAACGGCAAAATATTCAGTGGCGTACACAGTCATGGAATGACAGCCGAAAACAAGTGCGCAAAAGTATTGTCAACATGTGGTGAAATTCTTGTTTTGCCACAAAATATTTTGGACACGAAATGTCACTTGTTATAGGGGATAATTGATATAACGTGATAATTAACACGTCTAAAGTCTGTAAGCAAACTTTGTATTTTCTATACCTTTTCTTTTATGTTTTTGCTGCAATATTCTAGTTTTATTTCCCTAAGATATTTATGAGTGCCCCGATATTTAGAACTCACCAATATATTTCTGTATTGGGTTTTTACGCAGCATATTTTTGTTTAAAATTATTGTCTTGAAAGTTATTAAATATTGTGTCTCCAACAATGAAATATATACTTTTACATAGTAGAAGTCAGCATATTTCCTCGCTAGGATTGATTTTGACTTATATTTCGATAATCTTGTGTTAGGACTAGTGTCATAAGTATCAAAAATAGAAAAATAAATTGAATAATTTCAGATGCATGTGAATTTACATTGTTCAAATGTGATTTATCACATTTTCTTATAAGCATGTTATGAAATTACTAGAACATTTCAAACGAATTTTTGCAATGCACAAAAATAATATCAAATATATTGATATTAAAACAAAAAACAATTTCATACATGTAGAGTAATTTCCACATATCCACACTTGGAAACACACACACAAATACAAACACACACACACACACACACACACACACACACACACACACGATCGCTCATAGCTACGCCTCTGAAAATACACCTGTTATTTTGCAAAAACTTGATTAGTTTTTTTGCAAGCAAATGTGTGTGTGTGTGTGTGTGTGCGCAGTTTAGCGGTGGCTGATTTATTAATACTTTTCTAATGTTCTTATTCACTGCACTGTCAGAAGTACAGCAGTTACGTTTTGGAAAGTCGTCACAAGTCATAAGTCCAGCATGCAACAGAATTTGTCCTGTTGTTGGATCTTAATTGGCATCCCATTGATGTCATATCTGGCATCAATAGAATGTTATCGCTTGCGTTTGGCAGCACTGGATCTGGGAGCAATCGCTGGCAATGAGACGAAGAGCAAGCACTACATGACAGCTCTCTTCAACTCAGTCGATCGCAACCATTTTGTAATTGTGCGCGGAGTGGATTCTCGCAAGAAACATTCAACTCTAGAAAAATTCATTGATTTTTCGGCGAAACTCGGATATTTGCTGAAAATATCCATCAGTATCGACGGATACCGAGTAATCTACCGTCCTAACCTGTTTCACTTCAGTAATATTCGTGTGCTGCGCTGGTATGGGGGAACCTACTTGCTAAGCTGTTTCATTCACACACAACTGCAGTTGGCTGTGTATTTTATTCAGCCACTTGGAACAGTGGCCAGCGAGAATGACTTCCTCAAATTGCTTCACGACTCCGTCTTCTTGTCCGACAACTACTTGATTCAGCACGTGGACGGCAGAGATGCGCTGTATGTGACGGCATTCTTGGATGACGTACTCAACAATGTCAACATTAATCACCTCGTTGGGTCGCTACGCCAGACAGATTTCAAACTATTCTACGTCAACCCCACCATGCTGGACATTCTCCCGAAATCTCCAGCGTGGGGTGCTTCGTTTTTGACCAGGACAGCTTCACCGTCCGGTAGCGTCACTTTGTCGATAAGTTTGATCCACGCCTTCAAGATAGGCGCTACAGGAATATCTTCACGTCGCGCCGATATCTCGCACTACAACCAGGTTCAGTTACTGGTAGATTATCTACCTGCGCAGAAATGTAGGCCAAACACGGACAACGCGCAACCCGATTACGCAAACAATGAATATATGCAATACAAGTGCCTGAAGAGAACCAAACAACAACGGAATGCACACATGGAGCTTATTTAAATTCATACACATTTTTATTTCTTTTATCCTGTATCTTCTACATTTTTATATCTTGTTTATCCAAATAGTTTTGAAATGTTACGTCAAATAGTGTTGGTGTCGGGTGTGTGATACTATTTCTGTTGGACTTGGGCAATATACGCAAATACTGGATTCTCTCTCATTTGTGGCGTTTGGGTAGCCACGGAGCAAAACGTATGAATGCCGTCAGACCTATGTACCAACTGTATTTGACCATACAAGAAAGCACACACACGTACAGACAAGCATACACAGACAAGCATACACACACACACACATACACATGGTCAAACACAACACAAACATCTGTATTCCATTTCACAATCATTTCACCTGACACCGCTGACAAGCGAGAGACGATTTTTACGGATTTTGTAGAAGTACTTCAATAATGAATGCACGTGATAAAATAATATTTAGCATAACTTGAGCTCGCGGTAATCGTTTGGCTTTTGTACGCTGGTTCGGTTTGAATATGGGTAGTGTATATTGGCATTGATATTTTATATTGATGATTTTATTATCAGGTAAATTTGGACAAAAAACTATGTGGTTCGATTGATCTAAAGGAGTTCTTTCATATGGTTGTTGAATAACGGTATAGATTTTGTAACTGATCTACTGGGTTACATATGCAAATTGTACTCTTTTTTCGCTGTATTTAATAAGTTTTTAATAGGGCTCGTGGCCCCCAAATTTCTTCAAATTATTTTTTTAGATCGTTCAATTCAGTGGCGTCAAAATCAGGGAAAAATACATCACATTTGTTTTTTTTCAAGATAAATCGCTTCAAATCTCAGTAAACAGAGTATCTTAGTAATCTTAAGAAAAATATCTTAGTAGAAATCTTAGTAAATTGATTAGGTTTTACACTCAAAATAACATTTACGATATAGCTTTACGTATTTCACATATGTTTCACTCATAGAGCATATAACGACGAAATACAGGCGACCTTCCAAATAGCGGAATTTAAACCTCCAAATAGCTGAATGATCTATTGGTCCCCAATCATATAGTACACCTCCAAATATCATAAAACAAGGATTTCTGTGTGATTCTTAAATAGAAGATGTATGTAATATATTGACTCCAGCTTGTTGACTGACAACAGTTGACTGTGACAAGCTGATTGGTAGAGATGAGTGACTTATTAGCGCCGGCTGTGAACACATGCACAGACATATTATTAGGTATAAGCAAACTAGTCACTTAGGCGGTCACTTAGAACCATAGATTGTTGAAGGTCTCGCACAGGAATCATGCAGGAATTTGGACCTTCATTTAACATTGATAATTACGATTACTATTGCATTAAAGACTAATTATGTGTTAAACATTGAAGAAGAGTGTATCTCCTGCAAACTGCAGCATATCAAAACCATGACGTTCAGAGGAGAACTCCGCACAGCTGAATAATTGTTTGAGGTAGTGAAAAATATGGGTTGAATCATTTAAAAAAGATGCAAACTGATAAATAATAAACGAATCTTATGTGAAAAATGCATGATTCAGAGTATAGAAAGTGTTGATTATCATTGTTACAACGGAATCCTCCAAATGGTGGAATTTTCTCTCGGTCTCTTCGAGTCGGTTATTTGGAAGGCCGAGTGAATTGATAGATTCTTTGTTTAATTATGTGCATAGTATATGTACTAAATCAAGGGCTATGGGTCTGTATAAATCCGCTAGTAAGAATACATATAACCGACGGTTTTGTGAGTGGGTGTCTAAGCCGGTCTAAGTTTTTTACTTATAGCATTTAGTTAGAAAAAAGATCAAAGCCACTATTTAGTCCATTAGTTTTTTTAAATATATTTTAGCGTATTTGTACAACTTACCTTTCAGCTTTATTATAGTTAGGTTATATTTTTATGATTAGGTTTCTAATTATATTACACTTTTGTATACTTTTTTATTTTCTCCCTGATATAATCTGCGTTTTATTTTATTTTGTGCTCGTGTTGAGCTTTTATTATCGTTTCGCCCTGTGCTAGCTCATATATAATTGTTATGTGGTAATGGACACTATATCAAACACACTGTTGTTTTTGTATTATTCACCCACTGGTTGGGTAGTGGTAAATGTTGATAGTATGTGAGACCCAGTAACGGAGTGCAATTTTGGTGGGGGACTGAAATATGTTTCAATTATATATACACAAATTTATAAACGCGTTATGTGCGAATATGCTTTGCGACAATGCTTATATCAACGAACTCTACAAAATGATAATTTTCCTTGACCACTTTTAGTGAACCTCTTAGTTATGAGGAGTTGATGCAAACATTTGGGGGGGGGGCTTCAGCCCCCCTCTGTATCCGCCAGTGTGTGTGTATGTGTGTGTGTTTATATGTATGTGTGTTGTTGTACAGGGGTGGCTGTGTCGTGATGCCACGAGATTACCGAAGCCAGAAGCAATCACAACTCAACACTTCCACTCATCGAACGCGCAAGCCGTCAGGTGTATATACCATAGATCCCGGGCCGTTAAGTCCGTGTTTTAATACAAAATTCTACTCGATATTTTCCATAGTGGACTTGTAATGGCCAGAACTATTTCAGGGTAAAAAATTCAGTCTGCCAAAGTTGTATCCATCCAAAAGAACAAGCTTCATTATATTAGGAATGATATCAATGTTAACAAAGTATAAATATGTGCAATAGTTTGATGAAAAACGTAAATTAACACGTAAATGATAGGAAAAGACGGATTTTCCAACCTATTGTATATGTAGAACAAACAGAACATTTGAAAAATACTACCGGAGAAAAGTTCAAATTTTGGGTGAGTTTATTGGAGGACGGTACTACTAAACACCAAGTATTTCAGGCCTGTAAGTGACATGGGCTTAATGGCCGTTACCTACGGTATCATGTCGCAGCTGCCGCAGTAGCAGGCGGAGGGGGAGACGAGCTGTTGGCACAGGCTCGACACCAGCTGGTCGAGCAGGTACAGAACAACAAGTGTCTGTTGCAACAGAACAGACAGCTGCAGGACGCACTGTCAGCAACACAGCGACAGTGCAACGCCACTCAACAAGTGAGATGTTCTTTTAAAGGTTAAATGCCTCAAGTGACAGCTGCTACACGGGAAGAAGCCGAAGCTTATGAACACACACAGGTGTGCCCCGTGCAGCTCGCTGCCACCACAGAACCGACCCTCTCCACGCTATGACGCCACAAGGACGGAAGACGTATTAGAGAGGGCCACCTCCCCAGAATGCATGACACAACTCATGACTGATATCTGGTACCATCATTTTCTGCTGGGTGGACAGGGGTTGTGGGATTATAGAATTCGCCCAAAGAAACCCTCCTCTGCCGGGTTTCGAACCACGAACCTCCCTGTGAGGCGGGTGTGATAACCGCTACACCACGGAGTTCAACAAAGTCGTTTATTCATGCGTTTATTGTGCTATTCTGTCTTTAGTGCACTGGTTCCTAACCAACGAGGTGGATTTGTGTCGAGGCTCGGGGGGATGACTGTCATCATGCATTAGTGTTCAAAGTTGACTCAGTTGATGAATTGCATGAGACCCTCAATAATTTTAATGTCTATTCAATTACAAAATACAAACACCTCAATTATAAGTATATTGCATATAATTGCTTACACATATTTGTCGTGTATTGTCTCATCTTTGCTATGTTAATTTTGATGACAATATACCTAATGAACCGAACTCAGCAGAATTATCTGGGGTATAATAGCATATGCATTCCCCCAGCCAATTCGTCGGGGGTATATATACACCCTTATAACCCCAGGATCTACGCCCATATTCCTAACCCCTGGGTCGTGACCCAAAGTTGGGTCGACAAGCCACTTAATAGGGTCGCTAAGAGTTTGAAAACAATTATTATTTTGCTTCTAAAATATATCTTTCTATCTATCTATAATAATAAAGCTCAACGTACGTGTGTGTGTGTGCATATCTCCAAGCTAATTTCAAATGTCTGTGTTTCGCCAAATGATAACGCAATCTCGGATCATGCAATGATTGAATTCGTTGTAGAAGCTCAATTATGTTCTGAAGCCCTCGAACGAGTGACGTATTTCGACTATACAAAATGTAACCTGGATGGACGTTGCGTAGATCTTGGAAACTTCTTCAACTTCTCTAGCTATATTCGTCTTCCTCTTGACGACATTTTGGACTTTTTCAACACTGCTCTTACCACTGTGCTGGACAGGAACTTTCGTTTTGTCGACAAAACTGTTCAGACATTTCACTTGCTCCCATGGTTCAGTCCTGAACTTAGATCGTTGAAGCGGTCATGCCGCTGTCTTTAGCGACGATGGAGACGTCTTAGATCTGATGAAGCACTGAATAAGTTGTGCATTTTTAGACGGTCATACTTTGAGGCTTGTGATAAGGCTAAACATGACTACTATGAGCGAAAGTTGCGTGAGTGCTCCAGTGATTCCCGTGGGCAGTGGAGAGTTTTGAATCGGCACATACATTCGCTTCATTTTTCCAACTGAAGCTGAGTCGAATCAATGATATGTTCAGTTCAGACAATTCATCCATCATGAATTCTGCTCCTGCTGCTGTATCACTCATGACTTCGTTTGCCCAGGTTGACTTTTTATACTGCATCAGGTTGATTTCCAGGTCTAAAGGTAAGTCTTCGTACAAGATCCCATCCGCTTTGATAAGATCGCGTCTTGTCTGTACATGTTGGCACCATTTGTTTCCTACTTTATAAGTGCGTGTTTTCTACATGCAAGGTTTCTTGGCGGCAAGCATGCTGTTATATCTCCGCTGCTCAAAAAACTTAGTCTTGATTCCGAAACTATATCGAACTATCGATCAGTTTCTACCATACCCTGGCTCTCCAAACTTGTTGAAATAGCCATGTATGACCAAGTATACGCTCACCTGGAGGAAAACAATGTCTTTCTTCACCAGCAATCTGGTTTCAGACAGAACCATACGACTGAGACATCTCTGTTGTATGCCTACAACTTTTTACTCGAGCGCAGCTTAGAACACATAAATGTCATACTCATACAACTGGACTTTTCCGCCGCATTCGACACAGTGTGTCATGCAATCTTGATTAATAACCTTGAGCGTTGTGGCGTTTCTGGATTCGCACTTGATCTGCTGCGTGATTACTTGAGTGAGAGGACACAGTCACTCATTGTAAAAGATTGCCACAGCTCAAACTTGCCTCTTGTGAATGGTGTGCCTCAATGAACTGTTATCGGACCGCTTTTATTCAATGTGTACCTATCCTCGATTAAATTTGCTCTACAGGATTTCCGTGAAATCGATAACCAAATATTTGCCGATTATATCCAAATAATGTTCACATATGATGATGCGTGTCACGCGAACCAACTTACTGCTAGCATTTTACAGCGTGTTGAATCTTGGGCCACTAGTCGTAGACTGCTGCTGAATCCCGACAAAATAACATTTTTACCTGTTTCGCTCAACAAAATTTCCTTTTTTGCTCCCAGCTCTTTCAACTTTTTGTTTTCCGAATCCGCAAAAAGTTTGGGTGTCATTTTTGATAATCGGCTGTCATACATTCATCACATTTCGGATCTTATCAAAATTTGCTGCTACTATATTCGCCAAATTTACTGAATTCGTAAATATATTTCTAATTCGTCGGCCCTCAAATTAGTAAACGCACTGGTGATGTCTCGAATTATGTATTGTTGTTCGCTGTACCTGAATCTGCCCCATAGAGTGCTTCGCAAGATACAGCGACTCATCAACAGGTCATGTCGTCTAGTGTTCCACCTGCCAGCGAGGACTCATATAACTAAACATCTCATACAGCTCTCTTGGCTACCTGTGAAGGCTCTGTCGGAATATCGAACTGTGTGCATTGTGTTTCAAGCTGTCAAGTTGAGATCGCCTCGCTATATAGCTGACATTCTTGAGGTACACTCACCGTCGCGTACTCTTCGATCTGACGGCCTACAATTATTGACGGTGCCGAAATTCCCTAGCAATGACAGTCGTTACAATAGATGTTTTCGCTATATAGCGCCGAGAATTATAAACACGCTTCCTTTGCACGTCAGAACGTCTACTACATTCCCTATATTTAAATCACGAGCGAAAAAATACTTCCTGTCAATGTGCTATGACTCGTCACTTAATTTGATCAAACCGGAGTATGCAGTCTAGTAATATGTTGTTTTAGTATTATTGTATTGTGCGAATGATCATGTTAAAATATCATATGTGTGTATGTGTGTGTATATATATAGGTGTGTGTGTGTTTGCTTATGTATATATATATATATGAAGAAAGAAAAGAAAACACAAATGACTGCCACTTTTTGTCAAACGCTTCGGTCTTGAGACCTTCGTCAGTGACTATAAGCAGATCAGTGATTCAAATGCCTATATATATATATATATATATATATATATATATATATATATATATATATATATATATATATATATATATATATGATGAAAAAAGTATACTTCATCGGGCACAATTATTTATGTATTAGTACGACGTTTCGCCTCAACAAGGCTTTATCAAGTACTGTTTTATAAAATACATCAAAAAAGACGAGCCAAGAACACAACATATTTAGTAGATAAAAATGAATATAAACATTAAGACACGCGTATATGATTTTGACACACTTTTAAGTAAATAATATATAACTAACAATCGACAATTACATGCAATAAATATTACCATTAAATCAGAATTTGCAATTAAGTTCAATTCCTTTGCAGCCGTTCATGATGCAGCTGGAGTCATTTTCTTGAATGTATGCTGCCTCTGCATATCTTCTAGTAGCATCGTCTAATATTCCGCTGTGTATAACTGTCCACTTTATCGAGTACTGTTTTATAAAATACATCAAAAAAGACGAGCCAAGAACACAACATATTTAGTAGATAAAAATGAATATAAACATTAAGACACGCGTATATGATTTAGTGGACAGTTATACACAGCGGAATATTAGACGATGCTACTAGAAGATATGCAGAGGCAGCATACATTCAAGAAAATGACTCCAGCTGCATCATGAACGGCTGCAAAGGAATTGAACTTAATTGCAAATTCTGATTTAATGGTAATATTTATTGCATGTAATTGTCGATTGTTAGTTATATATTATTTACTTAAAAGTGTGTCAAAATCATATACGCGTGTCTTAATGTTTATATTCATTTTTATCTACTAAATATGTTGTGTTCTTGGCTCGTCTTTTTTGATGTATTTTATAAAACAGTACTTGATAAAGCCTTGTTGAGGCGAAACGTCGTACTAATACATAAATAATTGTGCCCGATGAAGTATACTTTTTTCATCATATAACATTACCGGGTGCGTGAGTGCAACTTCTTTATGCGATATATATATATATATATATATATATATATGTGTGTGTGTGTGTGTGTGTATTTATGTTGTTGTCATGTTTAGTTGATCTCAAATGTCATGTTGCATTATTTACTGTATTGTTTGTTCATATGTGCGCTTTTGCTACACTGAAAAGCGCGGTACAAATGCTCAATAAATGAAAATGAAATGTGTGTGTGTGTGAGTGAAGTGTGTGTGTGTGTGTGTGTGTGCATGTGTGTGTGTGTGAGTGTGTGTTCTCATGTCTCTCCCTCTCTACAAAAGTTAGGACTTCTCCCTATTAAGGCGCTTATTGACTACCGCATCTGTTTGATCATCCATTCCACTCTTATTCTCCGTAAGCCCTCGTACTTACGTATCTCGCCCTCGTACCTCGTATTTCAACTTCTATCCTTCAAGAAATCTACTCGTACACTTTGGTCAACTGATGATTCTCGTCTCTTACTGGAACCTGCTTTTCCTTCTAGACATACTCACTATAATCGTTGTCTCTCTATCTTAGGACCCCGTATTTTCAATGAGCTCTCCCCAACACTACGTTCTATTAATTCTATCCCTGTTTTCAAAAAACTATCTAAGAAACACTCTAAGAAATTTCTCATGTTTAAATCGTATTATACTCTAGAGAACATTGTCCATATTAGTGATGATTATAAGGTGTAAATTATCTCTCTTCTTTCTTTACCTTTCACTTTCTGTGTGTGTGTGTTTCTGTGTGTGTGTGTGTGTGTGTGTGTTTGTGTGTGTGCGCGTGTGCAGCGCCCTAGAGACCCTCTAGGTCAGTGGTTCCCAACCTTTTTCAGCTTGTTAGCCAATTTAGTATCCCACATTAAGCATGTTTCCCCTTTCACAAAATGTTGTCAACATTGATATATAAGGCTAAACTAAAACACTGGGGATAATTTCTTGTATTTATTGTCTCTATTAATATAGCGTCCTATACCTAGAGTCTGGGTGTAGGGCGCTATACAAAAATCTACCTAATGTAAAAATCTAATGTGTGTGTATGTATGTGTGTGAGTGAACTGTGTGTTTTCTGCTGTCATCTTTCTCCTGTATGTGTGTGTTTTTTTTCTGTTGACAGAAGCTGAATAAGACGGAGCAGCTGTTGCACTGTGATCAATTGCAACATCAACATCACATGGACATTGTCAACACGCAACTGGACAACGGTGCGTGTGTGTATGCGTGTGTGTGTGTGTGTTAGAGAGAACAGTGGTTCTCAAACCTTTTTGATGAAAAAGATAAAACACAAACGACGTAATAATAAAAACTTTTCTAATTCAATATTCGTTTACACAGCTTAATGTAAGTAGAGCATTGATTTCCTTCAATTTTTCACAAAAATCCCCGCACTTGTTAGGTGAACCAGGTTATGTTAGGTTATGTGTCTCTCCGAGTGTATGGGTCTGTCCGTTTTTGTATGTGTTCTTACCGAGTTGTTCTTACCGAGTTGTTCGAGCAGGAATGAGTCAGAAACTCGTGTCTCCTGCCTTCCAGAGATCATAATTTTCTTTGAATTTACTTGTTGTTGGCTGTCCTATTATATTTTGCGGTATTCTATTCCAAAAATCTATACTACGTTGAGGGAAACTGTACTTCTTTATATCTTTTTTGGCTCTACTTTTTTGAAGACTTAGAGCATGTAAACGTGTGGAACTGGTCGGCTGGAACAGACTGGTATTTTGAATATTTTCTTTGCCTGTCATATATCTATATATAGGTATCACATCTCCTCTGACTCTTCTTTCTTCTAGTGTAGAAAGGTTCAATTTTCTCAGTCTTTCATTGTAGCCTAAATGTCTTGTCTCGTGTGATATTTTTGTAGCTGATCTTTGTACTTTCTCTAGTTTTTCCTTGTGCTTCTGTAAATGCGGACTCCATATTGTGACAGCGTATTCTAGAGATGGTCTAATGATAGCTATTATTAACTTTCTTAACATTTCGGCGTTGATATATGTGAAAGCTGTTTTAATATGTGCAATTTTGCAATTTATCTTTTTGACTATTTCGGATATATGGTTTTCAGGAGACAGCTTGTGATTCATTATTACTCCAAGGTCTTTTTCTTTTTGCGAATCCTGTAATGGTATATTATTCATGATGTAAGAATAGTTTGGTCTGAATTTACTAGTGCCAAATCGTACAATTCGACATTTGTTTGTATTAAATGACATTTGCCAGTGATCACTCCACAGTTCCAAATTTTCTATACATGTCTGTAAGTCTACACAATCTTTTAGGCTGCGAATATTTTTTTGTATGTGTGTGTATGTGTGTGTGTTTGTATTAGCTTGCAGTTGTGTGTGTGTGTATTGTGTTTTTATTGTGTGCCGCTCTCATTTCCTATTTGAATTATTAGTGTGCCATGTGTGTGTGTGTGGGGTTTTGTCTGTAGGATTATGTGTGTGTGTGTGTGTGTGTGTCTCTCTCTCTCTCTCTCTCTGTGTGTGTGTGTGTGTGTGTGTGTGTGTGTGTGTCTTTGTGTGTCGGTATCTGTATATGTAAAGTAAATAAGTAAAGTAAATTGCTTTATTGTACTCCAATAAGTTGGCAGTACAATTATGTGTGTGTGTATGTGTCTGTATGTATGTCTGTATGTATGTGTGTGTGTGTGTGTATGTGCTGGCAATACAGATGGCCGTACGCGGCTAGCAGCCAATGTCGACACAATTCGGCTGCAGCGACGGCTGAAAAGCTCGGCTGAGCAGCTGCAACAGTTGCGTCACAAGCTGCACTCTGTCGAAGCTGCGCTGACAGCCGAGCGTGCATCCAGACAGCAACTGAGCAAACAACACGGTTTGTCTAACTTACTTCCTTATCTTCATTTTTCTCATATAATATCATTATACGCTTCTTGTTGATTTTTGCGTTAATATATTATCTTAATCAGTGTGTTGCATGATTGTAAATATACATACGCACTTTTATTTAGCTTTTTGATTTGCTAATTTCATTTGAATCATCGTTTATTGCATTTGCTTCTTTCTTCACATTAACTTTCATCTTCCTGAATTTTATTTTTCGAACTCTCTCTCTCTCTACATCTTTTTGGGCGCTTCCAGTACACATGGGGCCACCGCAGGGTGGTAATAGTGCACTTGCACTCTTCCCATGCTACTGTATTTACCTGTAATTAATAATGATAATAATAATGTTTTGCAGAAGAGGCGACCGCGCGCGTCCTCAAGACCGAGGCTCAGCTGGAGCGTGTTCGGTTGCAATGTTGCAGCCAGGTCACTCAGTTGCAACATCAGCTGCAATGTCAACAACTCACCGCCAACAACATGCAGGCGAGCGGCAACACACACACACACACACACACACACACACTAACCAATTTATTCTCACACGCATACATTTATTTTAATTCAACATACCGTGTAACATCTATTTGAGCGGCATGTCGTTCTATTTTTCGAACCTTTCCTTCCGTATTGTCATTCAAATAGAGGTTGTATGTGTATACACACACACATACATTGACGCTCAAATACATACGCACTGTGAATGTCTCCCAGACGTACTTGGTGATCATCAAGATTCCATTCTGTCTCGTCTTGTTGCAGCTATGTTAGAACATCATAACTAGCAGCATATATTTGAATGTTCAGATGGCCTTTACAACCGTTGAACCCCGGCTGTAGAAAAAACAATGATTGCCCAAAGAAGCAACCAAACAAGTCAAGCACAGAACACGTTCAAGTTCAGAACAGAACAAGTTCTTAATGGTAGCATTTTATTATTCAAGATAGGACTTTTTATATACTGTCAACATGAACAACTTTTCGTTGGACTCCGTGGTGTAGTGGCTAGCACATCCGCCTCACAAGCGGGAGGACCGTGGTTCGAAACCCGGCGGAAGAGAATTTCATTGGGGAAATTCTATAATCCAACAGCCCCTGTCCACCCAGCAGTAAATGTTGGTACCAGATATCAGTCATGTGTTGTGTCATACATTCTGGGGAGGTGGCCCTCTCTAATACGTCTTCCGTCCTTGTGGTGTCATAGCGTGGAGAGGGTCGGTTCTGCGGTGACAGCGAGCTGCACGGGACACGCCTGTGTGTGTTCATAAGCTTCGGCTTCTTCCCTTGTAGCAGCTGTCACTTGAGGCCTTTAATTTTTTTCTTTAATCTGAGGTGTTACCATTGTATTTTTGTGTTGTTATTCGATTAGTACAACTACGCTCTGATATGAATTTGCAATTTTTATCAATGTCCTAAAAACCTACCAAATTGAATGTTGCTCTTTTTTTTCGACCAACCAATAGGAAGAGAACAAGCTGTTGCGCTCGGCCAATGAAAATCTCTCCAGCACCGGCTCGGAATCTGATTGGCTGGAACTGCAGCGCCACCACTCGGGCACTGTTGCAACTATGCGTGATAAGGTATTTTGCTCTTTAAATAACTTAATACAGTCTACATTAATGTTATTATATTTGTTTAATAAGTTGATAACTGTGGTGTGATCGTGTGTAGTGAGAGAGAGAGTGTGTGTGTGAAAGATTGTGAGTGCGTGAACGTGTTAGTGTGTCTATGTGTGATCGTGTATAGTTGAATTGTATATTGCGTGCGAGAGTGTATGAGCGAGTGTGTATAGTTGTGTTGGTGTGCGTGTGTATACGTTTGGTGAAGTGTGCATGCCCCGCGGCGGCGAGCGATTGACCGGCTCGCCGCTGATTGGTTGTGGCGGCGGGTGAGGACTGTGTGTGTGTGTGTGTCACGGTGCGAGCTAGGAGGCGTGTTCGTGGTTTGGTTGTGGCGTGACGTCTTGTAGGCGCGCGTGGGGCAGTGATGCCCACGCGCGCCTTTCTGTAATATATTTTAGTTTCTGGTTTTGTTACAATAACACTTTTAAAACTACTTGCTTAAATAATTCATTTATATTTTACAGACTCCATTTTATCTGTGTTATAAAATGGAATAAAATATCATGTGGCTGATTTACAATGTGATTAATACTAGCCTTTAATTTTGCTTGATAAATAACCAAGTGCTTATTTAATCTGATTATTTTGGCCATCAAAACTAGCCATCTATTGCGACTTTGCAATTTTTGACAGCTGACTGCTATGGAGACCGACTTGAAGGCGGAGCGCGCACGCTATCTGCTTCTCGAAGCTCAGCTGACTAGCGAGCGACAGCAGCGATCCTGGCGGCAAAATCACGAACTAACACCGTCAACCGTCTCAGTCGCAGTTCAGGCGTCGTCGGAGCCGCACGTCTCTTCAAACGGTGCTCACGTGATAAAAGTGAGCCGTTTTTTCAGTGGGGTCATGTTATTATGGGGTCTCTTAAGCATACTCAGAGCCGATGCGAGGTCTTATCCCCCCCCCCCGAAGGCAGTACTGGGGCTTCCATTATGAATAAAACACCATTATAATAAAGCTGGGGCCTTTTATGCGCCACTTTATGATACATTTTCATATCATGCGTGAGACAAAGGAGCCCCTCAACACTCGGGCCGGAGGGTACGGCTCTGGTTCTCTGGTGTAGTCACCATCTTTATGACATAGACGACTTAAGAATTAAGAAGGCATGCCTTTCAAATGACCAACAACCATAGCGACATTATGCAAGGTTTTATCACATTCAATTACATTCTTCGATAATAATTTAATTTGTTGTACATGCTGGTTTTTCTAGTTGAGGTGATTTTAACTGCTGCATATACTGGTAGCTTATAATCCAGTGACAAGCGAAGTTTCCTCTGTACAATCCAAGGTTGTGAATCCGCCTTTGCTTTTATATCATTTGTCGGCAATTAATGCGTACACTCAATCGCAATGGCGGCCCCAGGATTTTTACGATGGAGGCTGAGGGTGGGCTAAGGATATTCATAAATAATTACGCTGGAGTAATTTAGGCTTTTCAGTGGCATTTGAAAGGTTGATAATTTATTGCCCGCGCATTAAAGTTCGCAGTTTTAATTCGCTCAAATTATGTTTGGAGCTAGTCGCAACAATAAATAATTGTCCAGATAAAAGTGCTATTTCGTGGGCCAAAATAGAAACAGTTGATGTAGTTTGATGGTATATTGACATCTCGGCAATAACGATATGACCAATTTGACCAATATTCGGATCAAATCAGGCCATCGAAATATATTACGAGCTTCAGATGGTCGAGCTCAGTAATGGGTAACGTCGAGATGTAGTTACGTTTCGGCATCAAGGCGTCCGTCTCGTAGCCGAGTGGCTAAGACGCACGCTTTGTGCACGAGAGGTCCAGGGTTCGATTCCCTGGCGAGGTGAAACGTTTGGGTTCGTTTCTGAAAGGGTAGCCCAATTGTCGCACTGCGGGTTTTGTGTGCGCGCAGCCGTGCAGTTTCTGTGCTGGCGGTGACTGCAAAACTCGTGCGGCCGGACCTGCGGTGTGCCAACCGGGGCCTTGAGGCTTTGCCCATGCATAAATTCACGCGAACATTAGCCTTTCCATTGCTGTGTTCAAATGCGTATAAAAAATCAAGGCGCTGCATATTCTGCTGGATCTGCCGCCGTCACTGCTTCACGCACGTGGTCGAGATGAAGCCGATGTGCCCTTGTGTCTTGAATCACCGTGTTTCACCTCCGATCAAAAAACATCCACCTTCGGGGTCTTTGCGGCACCGGCATTATTGCTTCCCGAGTCATCACAATAGAATACCGACACATGCGGTGCAACGTCGCTCATACTTCGGAGAACATCACAGCCACCATGCACTGTGGCGTGAAGTTTCTATGTACTTCCAATGTGGAACGGATCAGCAGAAAATTGCTGATGACGCCGTCACATTTGATGATGGAGTTGTTCGTTTCTGGACAGTAGTGATGGTAAGTAAAACCGTTGCCACCATTCATCTCCTCGCCCTGTCTTCACAACTTGAGATTACGGCGAATAATAAGATGCGAGTCCGTATATGTCACCTACGAAGTAGACAGTGGTCATAACTCGTTGAAAAATTGAAGAAAACTGAATAGTTAAGGAATATTGCATCAGATCAATTATCTTATTTCTATATGTCTCCAGATTATTTTCTATGATGGTGTCGAAAGATAGCGGAAGTTTAGTTTTAGTTTTGGTCAAGCTATTGTAGTATTTCGTTGCCAAGGAGTTTTTGTATTTCGGTCACGCATTTCGGTCGTGTAAATCCAGCAAGTTTTGATACAGCAGACTATTATTACACTTGATCTTGTCACTAGCCACCAATTTGAGTCGTTTTGCGTGAGGAATGATTGTTTCCTTTTTGACCTCTCTTTTGACCCAGTCTCCCACACTCTCACACATTTTGCATCACTATAACCTGTTACTTTAGCCTGTTCTTACTCGTATTCCTTCTCTCATTTGCATGCTTACTTTATCTACGCTATGACTATATTCTCCCGATCTGTGTTTGTTGTGTTGTGTTGTCATTATGTTTCAGTCGTGTTGTCTTGTCCGTCATGTCCGTCTGTTTTGTATGTTTTGCCCATATTTTGTCTCTAGATTTATTGTCTTTTATTGCATAATTGTAGTTTACTTCTTTTGCATCTGTCCTGTTAGTTGTATTCCGTGTTACCAACTGTTTATAATCGTTTCGCGCCCGAGATCTTCGGACATCTTTTATTGCCTGTAGTGAAGTGGAAATATCATTTTGATAGATACTTTTACAAATATTACTTGTATTTTTCAAACGTTCTTCCGTAATGCCGTTCAATTGTAGGGTGCCACTCTGTTTTTCAATTGTTCCCCCAAAGTGCTGTTCTATTGTAGGTGTCATTCAATCAGAGATTTCGACGTTAAATGTGTATTTGTATGTGTGTGTATTTATGTGTGTGTTCTTTTATACTCATTCTCACCAGGAGAACGAGCTGGATCCAGCAGTAAATGACAACACACTTCAGCAGTCTGCACCAGAGAAGACTGCATCTAACGTGAACTTGCACGATAATTCCACCATACTGCTGCCTACACCTGTGCTAGATGTGTTCAACAAGGTCACCATTGTACTGTACACGTGCTTGTGTTTGTATGTGTGTGTGTGTCTGTGTTTGAATCTGATTCTGTGTGATTGTGTTTTCGTGTGTGTATGTATTTGTGAATGACCTATAAATTGAGCGCTTTAATTTATAATTAAGCACAAATATGCAAGTACAAGTCACACAATGTATACGTGTGTGTATATATATATGTGTGTGTACATATCTCTATATGTACTTGAGTATGCGTGTGTATAATTGAGCGTATGTGTGTGTGTGTGTGTGTGTATGTGTGTATGTAATATATACACGTGGTACAGATCGACAGCGGCCAAGATGTTCGTGAACAATTAGTGACACTACACGGGCAATATGTGGACGCACTGCATCACCACACACAGCAACAAGCTCTACTTGAAACTCAGCACACAGCCAAGAACCAACTGCAGAAACAGGTTCCTCTCACACTCTCTCTCTCTCTCACTCTCTCTCTCTCTCTCTCCTTCCATGCTCATTCTCAGTACATACCGTCAAACTTACCGTAGTGTCGTTCAATTAGAGCAGTGGTTCCCAACCTTTTTCAGCTTGTTACTCAATTTAGCATCCCATATTAAGCATGTTAGCCCTTTGTTACTGTACATGTTACTGTAAGCATTCACACACACACACACACGCACGCGTGCACACGCAACTATATATAACACGCCATATGAGCAATACAATATCCACACAATGCAAACAATAAACATAATATGCTAAGTTAACATTAATCCCAATACAGGGTACCGCAATGTTTTCTTGAATTTCATAATTCTTAA